>BPLT01000262.1:0-268651 GCA_019656295.1 Rhododendron mucronatum var. ripense
GTGAAGAATCGTGAAAACTGGGAGTGGACCACCCAAAAGCAGATAAAGCTATGACCAGCAAACATACACCTCATAGACAAGAAAAAAGAGTGCATAAAAGAAACACAAAAACAAAGGAAGTGCATCATTATCAGATTATACCTTTATCTGCTGGAGTTGGTTCATGACAACCTATGAAAAAGAATAAATTTTTATGAATAAACTTGAGTACCAAGTGCACATAAACATTACCCTCAGTCCTATTTTGTCTTTATATTTTCAGCAATCGTGTCTTGAACTGCCTTTTATAGAGTCGACAAACAAGAAAACATTCCAACAATCAAAAGATCCCAATTAGTTCTTTTGATTGGTGGAAATTATTTCACAAATATACATCTCAAAGGCACGATGACCGATGATAGAATGAAAATATGGAACAAAGGGAGTAATTTGTACTTCTTGTAAACTATGACTAAGTTGTACAAATATCATACTTGTGACTCTTCATTAGTTCCAGTAGCAAGGGCTTCAAGTACTTCGATTCTTGACTGGTACTTCTCCTCACGAGCCTTGAAAAGATTACTTTGCTGCGACCATAACCAATACACAATTGAGCACAGAGAATTTACAGAAACACCCAGTAAAAGACACAAAAATATAATGCATCTTACATACAGTTCTCAAATGTTCTGCCTGAGTAGATATACGCCGCTCAATCTCCTGCACAACTTTTCTCAATAGGCATGCCACTCTCTGAGGGAAAAAGCAACTTAAAAAGTGAGTGTGTATCCTGAAAAGCAAACATGCATAGTCAAATATACATAATATCCATGTCTCATGTTATTTCCATACATGAGGAATTTCACTGTTCTTCCTTTCAACGCTCTCATCTAGAATTCCATTCACCACACTCAAGAGAGACTGAGTTGGGGCATTCTGCAGAGAACAGATACTGAAACTGATTAAGAGCGGCAAAAGTATCACGTATAGAATCCACTTTGGTTAGATGATAAGAATCAAGAACCACAGACGAGGAGAAAAGACTTACAAAACTTACATCCAAACTGTTCGATTTCATCATTTCAGAAATCTTAGCAGCAGGAAGATCCGCGTAGCAACCTTGTTTCAGCTGAAACACTTCATGGAACTTATGCCCTACATGATGTATTAGTGCAGCTGATGGCTCTACAGAAGGGAAATCAAGAAATCAATCAGAAATTATAAAAATTGACTGGCAAAATAGAACATTAGGAAGCTATTTACAAACATGGACGGAGTGACAAGAAGAGAGACAGAGGGAGAGGAGAAGCAAGAAACCAACACTACATTACAATGGCTGGCAAACCAGAAAATTAGGAAGCTATTTACACAGACAGGTTCATAAGAGTAGGAAGCTATACGAATTACAAGCATAGACGATTCATTTTGATAAGGAGAGATACCACCCATGACAGGACTACGCAATGCACGTTGAAACTTTGAGTTGGATGCAGCCTTCCTCCTATCTTCTCCAGATAATGTGGAAGTATATGCTTGAGGAGATACTTCATCTCTAGAACTAGCATTCCCTCCAGGAGTTTGTCCTAAAAGTTTCCAACTCATGCTAACATCATTCCCAGACTTATTAGGCGAACTAGAGCTAGTAAGATTACATCCACCACCATTTGGCATGAAGTGAGCTCTAAGTGTGAGAAGGCATTGCAAAACAATTTTCATATATCCCTGTGATATATGGAAGTAAACATATTACCGAGTGAGAGGAAAATAAGAAGATGCCATCAGTGAAAAGAATAAGAAATGCGGAAAAGCTATAGATAGCATAATTGAAAAAACAATGAGGGCCTGTTTGTTTGGCCGTATTAATTGTGAAGGGACATATAATTGCATAGGACCGATGCATCCCTTGGTTTTGTATCGAACTAGAGCTAGAAAGGTTACATCCACCACCATTTGGCATGAAGTGAGCTCTAAGTGTGAGAAGGCATTGCAAAACAATTTTCATAGATCCCTGTGTTATATGGAAGTAAACATATTATTGAGTGAGGAAAAGAAGAAAGGATCCAAAAACAAAAAGGGAAAAGAAGAAGATGCCATCAGTGAAAAGAATAGGAAATGCACAAAAGCTATAGGAAGCGTAAATGATAAAACAATGAGGGCCTGTTTGTTTGGCCGTATTAATTGTGAAGGGACATATAATTGCACAGGACGGATTCATCCCATGGCTTTGTATCGAATGATTATTTAACCTGACGGAAAAAGTTCCAACCAAACAATGGATACTTTGTATATTAGATTCATTGTCCGATCCAACACTTCAATTCAGGAAAACAAACATGCCCCCAAAGGAAAAACTTAACAAATTGATATTTCACATTTCTTCATGTGTAAGGAGTAGTACCTTCTCTAGATCAGACATTTGAAACCTAGGCAATTGCATTTCATCCATAGCTGCCAAAAACCTTTTTACATTATCCAAACGTGATTCTGAAGGATGGTAGCCTCCACACTAGAAAAGAAACAAAAATGCATGAGCACAATCGTTAGATCAAAAATATATCATTCCATAGCATAACCATTCATAATTAACTACTTTACTACCTCAATCACGGAACCCGGCCTCAGCTTGTTCAAAATCTGGCATAAACAGTCCCGTCACTTAAATAAGCTCTCAGCTCTTTGTCTGAAGCATTTGTTGGCAAACTTAAAATTGGGAAGAATATTGTTTAGCCAGTCCACTACAGCTGCTCGCTGCTTAGCTGTAGAAGAAAAAGAGGGGGAAAGGGGGGAGGAGAAGAAATATTACCTTACGGAACATGTGAAAAAGAGCAGCAAACTTTGTGTTTATTCACCGTTCCTTACCTTCCGACTCGTCAAAACTAGTTGTTGTAGGCTCAAAAACATCGCTACAAAATTGGTGCACTTGAGATGTTAGGTCTCCCGTATCCCTTTGCTTGGTGGTCCATTGTAACATACGTTACAAAATTCGTGGTCCAGACATCTGCTTCACATCTTAAGGATGTAAATATTTTTTTACCAAAAACACATGATGCTTTCCTGAAAATCAAGAGACCATTGACATATTTCTTAAACGAATAACAGAAGATCTAGCATCAGCAGTCATAGTCAAGGAAGCTTTGAAGACTAGGAAGCCCAAATCTATCTTCCCTGATTGATCACCGATTACAGCTTTTAGATGCTAGCAATTTTTCAGAACAGGATTTGGAAACTTTCAAATCTTCTTCAATTGAAGCTTAAATGTCATTTTTCGTTCATCTAGTTTCTTGTTCTTATATTTGAGTTCTAGTTATCAAGCTGTTGTTTCAAATGTACAAGAAATATAGCCATACGAACATACATTAGTAGGTACAGCTGCAAACAAACAGAGCCATCCACAAGTCGGCTCCATTAGGGCTAGACTCGGATCAGTTCGTTAAGTTAACAAATGAGGTCGAGCCAGAATATCAACCTCAATTGCTATACGAGCTCGAGTAAACTGAAGCTCAGCTCGATAAAAACTCAGATAACCAGAATTAATGTTTTGTTGTACAATCCTAAAGGAAAGATATCATTTTTTTTTTTTTTAATTTCTTTGGAATTGAGACCTGTTTTTATAACTTGTACATGTAAAATGTAAAAACTAATATTTCTACACAAAGAAAATTATATTTGAAGCCCGAGACCCATAAGCGAGCAGAAACGTATGATATTTTTTGCTTGGATGATGTTCATGAACAAGCTTGAGCTTGACTAAAGCATAGACCAACTTGGGTCACCAAAGTTTCATCCAGCTCGACTCGAGCTTGATAAACTTAAGAAACAATTCCATAATTTCTTCCATTGATATGAGCTATTGTATTCCAAGCTACCCCATAAACTAGAAACATGGCCTTCCATTGATTCAGCAATACAAAACACGTAAAAAAATGCTTGCATTTTCAGAGTGCAGATTGTAACAATTAATTAAGATCAATCAGAAAATAAGTAACCCAGATGATCGAAGTCATCAATCGTTTGACAAAGAAAGGTCAAGAATCTGACGTGAGACAAGAAAGAAATAGCGAACCCACCTGAGGAAAAGGATGAGAAATCTGCAGTAGCAAGAGAAGCAAAAACAATGATAGTAATTTGGAATTATGATTGCTTTTGTAATTTCTTTGTTATTTGGTTGGTTTTTTTTTTTTTTTCCCCCCCATGTTCGGTTAGTCTTCTAGGAGAGGTGCAAAACCTTTTTGTATTCCTGGAAAGTAGGATTGGATTACAAGTCTCTTCGGACTGAATCATTTTCTTGGGCTTTTATATCGCGTCGCCTCATAATTCCACCTGCTCGATCGATCTTATTTGTTGTAGTCAGCAAAATGTGGGAATTGAAAACTAGTGGCCACATGATTTTCATGTACCTTGAATATAGTATAGTACAATATATTTTTTTATAAGTAACCTTGAATATTTTCTTGTAGTATTAGCTAGGAACAGATTTCGATAATTTCCTACACATTTACTCCCCGATTTACCGGTGAGAGGAAAAATTGCATATGTGTCCGCCGTTTCCACTATGTATCAGTCTGTTTCTAATTCACGGCAATGTTCAACTGTTACAGGTGATTTCAGCACTTAAAAAAAGATTCTCAAAAACGATTTCCAAAAGTTCACTACTACACCAAACTGATTCCTGTTTCATATCGTTTCAATATTCTTGGCACCATTACACCTTACCGATACGTGTCCCGATACCGTTATTAAAACCTTGGATGATAATACAGTGTTATATAGTTATTCTTGATTTTTCGTACCTTTAATATATGGCTGATGCTTGTAATATTATTGTAATTCTTGAATTCTTTTATATGGAATATATTGTTGATACTTTTCTCTCTTTCATAGAAATAAATACCGTATCATACATAAGTAAAGTGGAAGCTTAGAAGAGGAGTATCAATGTTTCTACCCTATGGCATTCAACTTAAATGTGAAATTAAATTGAATGTCCTTCTGTCTTTCTTCTCTTTTATTTTCCCAATAAAAGTATGTGTGATTGTAAAATAGTAAAAAAAAAATTAAATACTAAAAGGCTTCCTATAACGCCCCGAATTTTGGAAACATTAAATAGACAATTTTTTTATTGAAAACCGAAATAGAGTTTGGCTCATTATTACAGCATAATTCTCACAATAGTACACGTATTCATCAAGAGAGGGGAACTAGGGTTCCTATTTACTGCTCTGCCTGCTCCTCCATCCTAACCAGTTCCTCGGCTCCAAAAGCTTCTAAGGTGTAGAGTTCACCCTGCTCATCCATAAGGGTCTTACGTATTATACCGGCGTCGCCCCCAATATAATATGTCAGGGTTACAACAGTAACACCATGAGCTACAAAGGCTCAGCAGAATAATCTCATACCCGCTAACCCATAAATTGCAAACAATAGGTCATAGAAATAATATGTCACCCAAGAATTTCAATTAGCACATGCATATTCAATAAGGCACTTAACAATGACACATCTACATTCGTTAATCAACTGGCATTAATGTCCATGTAATCAAAATTTCTCCTACGCAACGTTTTCATAGGTTGTGTCATCATTTTCACTTTTCTTTTTTCAAATCAACATTATCAAAATCATTTTTACACACCCAACCTCGGTTTTGCCGCTTCGGGTTCCCAAGTATTCTCATAATGGTTCCGCCATTCCGGGTTCCCATTAGCACATAATTTGCATTGGCTCCTCTGCACAGATAATCAAGCCACACACCCAACCTCAGTTCCACCGTTCTGGGTTTCTGAGTATCCTCACAATGGTTCTGTCGCTCCAGGTTTCTATTGGCACACACACACCCCACACAATGGGCTACCAAGTCCAGTCACATTGCGTTTTCAAAATATTTTTCTTTTCAAGCACACCTTTCATTAACAACACCCTAAGTATCATGTTTCTACTTTTTTCGATTTTTGTGTCTCGTTTCATGCAAAGACTCCACGGCAAGATTTTTCACTTAAGTGATTAATAAATCATTCATTGTAATCTTGAAACTAAACTAGCAAAATCATCCAACTCTATATTACTATATCATGCTCATGTTCACGGAATCACATTTAAACAATTACCACACACTTAAACTATAGTGTCACATGGACGTACACCTTTGGAGTGGAAACCACTTATGTTTTATCACACATCAAAACAAGAAATCCTAGTAAACATGTATACAAGCTCATAACCATCCAATGATCAAAATACGAATACTTTCAATCAAACCGTTATTTCTTACGTTTCAAAGTTTGTTCCTTCTTTGTTTTTGAAAAGTTCAAAACAACATATATGTTTTTCCAGTAATTCAAATCAAGGTATTCGACATGGTCATATTTTCTTTCAAAATCTTAGTAAAACAAGTTTGCTAGATGACTTAACATGCATTTTCAAACACACAAAAAAAATATGACTATAACTTCTTCTTTTTTTACTAGAGAAAGTGAGTAGAAATATTCTACCGTTCTTCTTGGCGGTTGGTACGACTATAGAAAAAGTAAGTACGTCTGCTATCGGACGAAGTGACCTCCTACGGTAAGCTTACAGTAGCTTCAAAAGAGAAAAGATAATACTTTATTTTCTCTCGAAACTAATTCTTGACTAAACTACTAAATTTTTTGGATCGAGTGGTCGTTTAGTGGCGGCCTTGGATGACTTTCTTGAAGAACACCAAGAATTACTTCAAGAATGATACAAGAACACTAAAATTTTCTAGAGAGAAGTTGGAGGGTTTGAAGGTGTGAGTTCAAGGCAAGAGTGAGGTGCTATTTATAGCAATAATATTTTGGGCTCCCTCTCTCCCCTCTTGGCTGGCCTCTCTCTCTCTCTCTCTCTCTCTCTCTCTCTCTCTCTCTCTCTCTCTCTCTCTCTCTCATTTTTTTGCTCCATTGTTTTGTCCAATCAAGCCTTTAAGCATGCCAAAGCCTTCCCTTCTCTTGTCAATCCATCCTAGGTGTAAGACTATGTGATCATGAAGATTTGCTAAGGCTTTAAGGAAATCCTAGGTAATTATAACCTAGGTTCTAAGTCTTACAAGACTAAGGATCATGATGGCTAGGCTAAAAGTGTAGTCTCCCATATTTAGTCAAGCTTAGGCTAGGTTGTAAGTCAATTTCTAGGATGATTAAGGGCTAGATTTCATATTTAAATTAAGGGTAATGATGAGTGGTAAGGCTTTCAATGACAAAATATTGTCCAATGGTTAAGATTTTTCCTAGAAAGTATATCTATGTATATATAGGCATGATTATAGTAGGTTATTATGTATATATACACGCGCACACACACACACACACACACACATATATATATATATATACATACACACCTAGAGAAAATCTAGGAAAGTAATCTTTGGAGGGTAATTAGATTCAAAACTATTGTTCTTAGGCTTGCATGCATGGCAAGTCTAAGTATACTACTTTTGGAAGCATAATGATTACCTTCCTAGGTCTAAATGGTTCAATAAGGGTTTGGAACGGTTCACAAGGTTCAAAGATGGTTGAAAATGTTCATCTAGGATTAGAAAAATGTAACTAGGTTGAAATGATAATTAGGTTTCTCTAACTAATCGGTTGAAAGCTAATTCTACTTGCCAAGTATGATTTCTAGCCAAGAAATATAATTTTAAGATTTGATTTCACTCACTAGAAAAATATACAAGTGCTTCTATAAGCATACTTGTCTTTCGAAAAGGACTAGATTGTTCGGTGTGAAAAGATACAATTTTATAAGTCTCAAATCTAATTATGACGGATTATTAAAGTTAAAAGAAAATTTTATTAAGCAATCCAAGACTTAATAAAGAAATATCAAATATTTAAATGAAATTTTATTTACTAAAAATCGGAGTTGTTACACTTCCTGTTTTCATAGCCCATAAAAACCTTGATCAATTATTTCCAAAAAACCTATGGGTTCCTGTCCCAGTTGGTAACTCATGTCCTTCTCATGCGAAGTTGAGTTTTGTTCACCCTCCACTTAAGAGTGTGAATATTATCATCCTTCTTATTAATTGAAATGGTGTAGATCCCAACACAAAGTGATATCATGCTTACCAAAAAGTGCATTGCACGGATGAGACCTCCACTTAAGAGGGTGAACATTACCCTCTTTCTTATTGGTTGAAATAGTGTGGATCTTACCACAAAGTCATGATGTCATGCTGGTATTGCACAGATGAGACCTACACGATTTCAACCAATAAGAAAGAGTTTAATGTACACCCTCTTTTAAGAAGAGTGAACAAAATTGCACTCCCCCATGTGAGAGGCCAGAAAGGTTCGAGCTCCATCATGGACATTTGGGATGCAAGACTATGTATACAATAAAGTAAGCAAAATCTTTTGGCGTTAACTTTCATTACTTTCAATGAAGTAACTGTGAAGCATTGGATGTCAATTTACGTTGTTTTCCAATAGGATCATATAAGGTTTGGTGGTCATGTCAAATTTTGTATATTAAAAATTTTATGAAAAATGTTAGGTACATATCCTTTCGTAATTTTTTTGTCTTATTATTTTGTTTCCTTCTTTCTTCACTTGGAAAGAAGCACATGGAAATTTCTATTAGGAGTACTAAAATATGAGGGGCCTTAAAATTCTCAATTTTTAGAAGGCCTAAAGCGATCGCAACGCTTGCTTTAGCTCAGGGCCGACTCTGAATTAGTTGTGGGTGAGAAGTGATCAAAACCAATGAAGCAAATGCTAATAGAATAAACATCAACATTAGGATCTTACTGAAAAATCTTGCCTGTCCATATGCTGCAGTGGACTATTATGTGCTCTACTGGGAGCTCCCTTCAGTCCAATAAGCGAGCAAAGTAAACACGGAAGGAGTTGCTCCCACGTCATGCATCTGGCAAAACATAGCATTTTATGTATTCGTCCTCTCGTCCATTCTAACAGTATTTATTTCTTCTGCACTCTCAGTAGATCGATCTTGGAGAAAAATACTAAGAATGACCAAGTGCATGAGATGGCAGCTCTACCCGCTCCTCAGCCCTCTTTATTGGACCAAAAGGAGCTCCTCAGCCCCCACACATAGTTACTTGTGTGTGTGTGTGACTATGTGTGTGTGTTTTGTTGAGAAGAAGAGAATGAGTTGGAACAGAAGGCTTTGTGGCCATTGTCCCTCCCTCCCCCTCTCTTGAGTTTTTGCTCCTGTACGTACTTAGAGCTTCTTTGTACTCCACGAAGATGGAACTATTTATCATTCCAACTATATACTAACATGAAGTGGTGAAGTACAGCCAATGAAGTGGTAAAGTACAGTCAATGTACAGAGGAAATTGACTCAAGGGAATCTTTGTTTCCATTCAGTTTTTTGGCATTTCACCCCTGGATATATCTATACGAGTCCTATATCCTCCTTGGGGAGGGTGGGGATTTATAATTGGATATATATATATATATATATATATAGAGAGAGAGAGAGAGAGAGAGTCATTTTCAAATGAGGATGACCTTATTTTAGTTAAAATAAGGACCTTTCCATTTCTCCCATTTTCCGATCGAATTTCGATAATCCAAGCCGCTCAATGTGTTTCGAACGTGATTTTAAGGGTACCCGCGAGAAATTGGCAAAAAAAATGATCGGGAAGGACTTGATTTGAGCAGTTATTATTTGAACCGTTCAATAAAAACATAACAAAAACTGTTCGGATGAAGCTCTTTCCGATTTTTTTTTTTTGCTGATTTCTTGCAAGTACTCTTAAAAAAACATTCTAAACACATTGAGCGGCTCGGATCATCAAAATTCAAACGGGAAAAGGAGGTTCTCATTTTATTAAAATGATATGGTTCTTAGAAGAAGGGGACTATATATATATATATATATATATTTATTTATTTATTTATTTATTTATTTATTTATTTATATCTCTTGTGTTCAGTCACAATGCCCATCAATCATCACAATATTGCAGTATGGACAAAAATCCTGATTCGTTCTTTCCCCTACTGCTCGGGAATCTGGATGAGCTTTACGTCATCTCATTTGTTGTTTTTATTCACTTTTTGTGAATTTTGTTTCAAATGTTCACATTTTTGCTATTGACACAACCTCGGACGATCGAGTTTGAGAGCAGCTATATATGTTTCCCAAATGGAAGGAAGGTAAGTTTAGCTTTGCAACCAATCTATGAGTCCAACTCTTCTCCAATCCTTCAAACCAATGGAGGAGAACAATTTCAGCCCCAAAAAAAGTCCTTTTTTTTTTTTTTCTGAGCCCAATGCAATGGGGACCATTCATTTTTTTGAACTCATCAAGTGCATCAAGTATGCCAAAAAGCAAGTTGATCACATATCGTTTTAATATGATGTCGGAACACATTTATATATTGAGAAAAATGGTTGAAATTGGTTTTTGATCCAATGTTGTGACATTATTTTTGGAAGATAATTGTGTTCCAAAATCTTTATTGAAAAGATCTCCAATCCACTTGATTTTTGGTATGTTTAATGTTATAAAACATGATAAACAGAATGAATGGTTCCGATCACTGAAAAATAAACCTGTAAAAGATCATTTTGGGGCTGAAATTGTAGTCTCCAATCCATATGAAGTAAGATGGACTCCTAATCTACCACTTCCACAACGTCGTGTGGAGGCGATTTTGGCTATTTAACTATGCAAGTAGTTTCCAAGAAATTTTACCGGTCAATTTGTATGAAGTTAAATTCACTTCCTCCTTCATGTAAGATCAATGCTACGTTTTAGGGAAAATGACGGCCAAGAACGTGTTTTGATAATTAATATCCGCTAATGACAAACAAAGAACATTTGTTAATACTGAAAATGTCCTTAACGAATATTAATTATCAAAACACGTCTTTGGCCGTCATTTTCCCTATATTTTATATAGAGTTCTATTCATTCAATCTTCTGTTTATATTTCAAAATTGGAGCGGATCCACACTTATTTTCAGCACATATATTATGGTTTCATGTGAATTGAAAAACAAGTAATTTAAAGAAAAGGTTCCTGTAGGCTGTAGCCCTGTCTTTTTCTGGGGAAATACGAACTCAAAAGAGGCACTGCTTTGGTTTTCACGAGATCACGACCGAATCACTGAACTCAAAAGAGGCTTCTCCTTCTTCACTTCATATCTAAAAGCTAAAGGACAAGCGAAGAGAGGCCATTCACCGTATATTTATAATTTGCTTAGGTTCCGTTTCTGAACACCTTCTTAGTTGCATCAACATTCTGTATTTAATAACAAACATCACCCCCCCCCCCCCCCCCCCCCCACATTCTGCATTACTTCATCTTAGCTCTAACAATTACAAACTACAGTAATAAGGTTCTCCTACTCCTAGTTTGCCAGAGCATGTCTCCTAGTTTGCCAGAGCATGTGACTTTCCAAAGGAAAAAATCATGATTTAGGGATAAACTTATATTGTTATAAAGATTTGAAAGAGATTTTGAGAGTAATAAGTAGAGAGAAAATGAGAGTTTTGAGTAGAGTGCAAATTTATTGGAAATCGTACTTGCACAGAAACTAGAGAGATACTACTTGGGAAACCCAAGTGAATAAAGTGATTTTCAAAACGAAGAATAGAGGAGTATATAAACTTAAGGTATCCACTGGCTTAACTAACATTATTTCTATTTAGTAGCATTAAGCTAAGAAGCTCCTGCTGCCTGTCTTTAAGAAGAGCTCTAAAAATGTTATAATCTGTTAATTCAAATCCTTATGCCAAATTTTTTTTATATAATTTTAGAACTCGGTGAGGTCCGGCCCTTACATTACAAGAGCGATTTTCGGAAAAGGGTCCCTAACTTTTCCTTTTGGACTTGTGTGCTCAAGTTCAAAAATTTTATTTTCAGCTTATACATCTACCATTGCTAAAATTATTGGGCCCCTAATTTTTACACTTTATCAGGGGGTTAAGGTGGCCATCTCTTCTCTTGGGCCTTAGTCCAAAATCGGCTTTACTCAATTCCGGTACCAATCTTTTGAAAAAAAAAAGAGGACTTAAAAAGTAAAAAACTAATTTAAGGATTTTGATTTTTGGTGTTTCATTTTTTACTGATAACGCTCCACTTTGTTCATAAAGTTACTATTAGCTTCATGTTAAAAGTGGAGCGCAAAAATCAATTTTCTAATTTAATCTATAATCTATCCTTAATTCAATCGAGAATTTGCTGAGGGATTTACCGATTTATGATGTGAAAGAGGACTAACTTCTCTGTTTTTTTAAACAAGAAGAAAAGATGACAACCTGAAAATCTATGTTTTCTCCCCAAGGACAGATATGGCTTTTGTCTTATTAGGGAGAACTACAAAATCCAGTGGGGGATGAGGTCATTGGCTTTGTAGTGATGGGATGCATAGTCTTTGTCCTTGTCCATCAACTGCTAGGATTCTGATTCTCTGCTACGTGGGTGACAAAGAATGCAAATAAACTGATCATGACTCATGAGATAAGACCCCTCTCATGTGGGGTTCCTAACTTTCATCTACTTGTTTTCTTTTATCATTAGAAAATGCCCAAAGGGTTACAATGACCCAAAATTTGGAGCCCTCTGTTGGAAAAAACAATCCTCAATTTTAGGGTTATTCATATGAATTGGGTTATTCATATGAATTGGATAGGACATGAAACAATACCCACAAAGGTCGGGGGAAGTACCACATAGGGAACAGAAAACTCTACTAAACTTCACTAAAGAATATTAAAAAGAAAATCTAAAACTAGAAACGAAAAAAGAAAACTTTCAGTCACTAGAAATGTCGGTCGAGCCACTGCCTCGGATCTGACCACTTATTGTCGAATGAGATCCATATGCACATATGTCATAGGGGTGTAATTGAAGTGTAACAAACGAATCACGATTCTGATTCTATTCTTTTTTTTCCTTTTCGGGAATAGAATTAGAATCATGATCTTAAGGTAAAGTTACATAAACGCAATAATGTTGTCCATACATCTTGATCTTACTCAATCTGGCAATGGCCTAAACTTGTAGATGAGGCGTGGGCCTTGGTAAGTTGGCAGCAGGCTTGGTCAAGTCATGATATGGTTTACTGACGGTTTCACTAACCAATCAGAAGGTAAAGTTATATAAACGCAATAATGTTGTCCATACATCTTATTCAATCTGGCAATGGCCTAAACTTGTAGATGAGGCGTGGGCCTTGGTAAGTTGGCAGCAGGCTTGGTCAAGTCATGATATAGTTTACTGAACGGTTTCACTAACCAAAAAGTTATAAATCATAATTTTTGGTTGTCTTTATTTAAAAAAATTTGTGTTTGTTAATTTTGCATCAAATTTTTACTCCCTCTGTCCCAAATAGCTTGTCTCTTTTGAGGAATCCAACTTATTAATTATAGTACAATTGCTTTATATTTGATTTTTCTTTATTGTCCCTACTTTATAGTACAATTACAAACAACTCATTTTAAGAAATGGTAGAGAAAGAGAACGGGCAAAACAGGAATCACTTAAAAATCTATTGGTCATTTGTGGAAAGTGAACATTTATTTTGGGACATCCCAAAATAGAAAGAGGGACCAACAATTTAGGACATAGAGAGTATGTGTTATTGGTTTGTCTCGACGAGAGAAATCGAAAAAGTAATAAATTATGACTTTTACACAAATATTTTGGAAATATCCAAGAAAAATTGGAAAAGTCAGTTTTTTGGACTTTTTCCTGAATCTTCCCAAAACTAATTGTATAAAAGTCGTGATTTTTTATTTTTTCTATTCCTCTCGTCGAGATGAAATAATAACACATAAAAGTTTGGCATAGAACTAACAAACGAAAAAAAAATTGAATTAGGACAAAACTAAAAAGTTGTGAAAACGCCTCACATAGATGTGTATATTTTATGTACATGTCTTTATGTATGCGGCCGGTTCAAGGGACAATAACACAAAAGTAATCGGAGTCTCACGCGAATAATCGGAGCCATTAAACACATTTTTAAGGGGGCCCCGTAAAAATCAACTCATTCAAATACCGATAAGTGCTTGATCGGCTCATTTAATTTTATCCTGTCAAATTTGACAGGAATCAACTGAATGAACCGATCAAGCCCTTACTGATATAATGAGTTGATTTTTTCAGGAGCTCTTAAAAATAAGTTTTACATAAATTGAACGGCTCCGATCATTTGCATGGGGGTCCTATGCAAAAACTTGTGTCAAATGTTGCGTTAAATATTTTGTGAGCAGAACTAACCCCTTTACGTATATACTAGCATGTAAGCCCGTGCCTGAAGGCACTCTGCAGCAAAAACACTAAACAAAATCTAAACTAACAGTGAACACTTTTTCCTCTCAACTAATCCAATATGACTCCTTCCAGCCTGGATTTTAGCCAAGCTGACTCTTGACAAATTGCTTTAAATTATGAAAAAAAAAAAAAAAATCATGTTAACGGTCAAGACCAACCACAAAATCAGTTCCAAAAAATAACTAAAATTGTCAAAGCTACGTGGTAACCACCCCTATTTAAAAAAAATAGTAACCACACAATTGAGTAAAAAAATTGAAACAAAATTCAATCAGTCCTAATTTATCCTAACCTATTGGACAGTTAGCGGAACAGAGCTTTTGAAGAGAGCTTTGATCATCGGTGAGGTTGAGAGAGAGAGAGCCCAAAAACTTTATTTACTCAGGTGTGTCAACAAACTATTTTCAATGATGAACCCAATCCAATTTGATGACCAAGAAATTTCTCATCTGGAAGGAACTTGATGAATCCATCTTTTTTTAATTAAGATTGTGTCTCCATCAGTCAGGCAAATGGTATTAACACTCTATATTTGCTTGCAGCTCCAATTTAGTTAACGGTGATGGAGAGAGTATAAGATATCTGAGAGAGAGATATCATTCTTTCCAAACATATTTACAGTCATTGGACTCTTTGATCTCAGCCATAGGCTAGGATAACTTTGGACCATTAGATTTATGTATATGATTCAAAAACTAAGTTAGGTTATTATAGAGAATAGCACATGCCCGTGTTTGAAGGCACGATTCAAAGAAAATTAGTATTCAATATGGCTTCGAGTATCCTAATTATGAGCGAACTGCCCTTTCCTTGTGGTCCGGTGCAACTTGAGATTGAGTCTACAACAACTGACTCGTTCAAATCAATTACGTACCAATTAGAAGGCATTTGCGAATCCTAACCATCAATCGTCCACAATAAACCCAATTTTCAACAATTAAACACCACGTTCAGGCATAGGATTTTCATTGCCCAATCGTACCTAAATGAATTGTCCTCCCTACTATTGACCAGTCTCACAAACAAACTTGAATCACGCCAAAAGCTATACTTTTTTCCAATAATTTTCACCTTTATGAATCTATGGTCTAAGACCTGATGGCTGCAGTATTCATAATATTTTATCCCTACTGAATAAATCATAATCATAATTAAACATAGTTGATATGACAATTTCAAGTTCACAATCAACGCTTACCTATAGGAATCACTATGAGAACCTCATATTATCTATGAAATTCGTATTTTGATATTGATTTTTTAAAGAAATAGAACCTCATATTATCTATGGAATTCCTATTTTGATATTGATTTTTTTTTAAATTGAGAGAGAGAGAGAGAGAGAGAGAGAGAGAGAGAGATTTGATTTGGATCTTCTCAAAAATGGCTAGCCCTAGGCGACAAAAAAAAAAAAAAAAATCTCGAGATACACGGATCTATTTGCTCTATGCTTGTCCTAAGGCTTCTTTCAAAAATCCTTCGCCTTGGTGTCTTTCATAACATAATATTTTCGATCTTTGTCGACGAGGAACAATAAAATTGTGCCACAAGCATGCTGATTGATCATGTCCCGATCTTCCTCTGCCATGTTATCTCCTCAATTGACTGAAACATGTTTTGGTCTTAGTACGTACTCTTCTATGTTAATGCCATGTTATCGCCTCAATCCATTTAAAGTTGGAGAAGCTATTACACCCTATCTCCCCCACTTAATATCACCAAAACCAATTAGTTGCTCGCTACTCCTGCGTTTCTGTGGGTTTTGTTTGGATTTCATTCGTTGGTGTTAGAATTCGATTGTTGAAATGCTTATTGTGCCTGCTGTGGTTGCGAGGGCTGACTGATGATCAAGAGATCGTCGTGTTGGTGTGTGAGGTTATGGAGTTAAAAGCTTCTAGATCTATTTGAGATAGATAACCTTCGATGTATGCTATTTTCGTATCAATGAAATGTCCTACCATTTTGGCCAAAAAAAAAAAGAAAGAAAGAAAGAAAGAAAAGAAAAGAGAAACATACCCACCATATTATATAATAGGTACGTGATCAACTGTTAAGAAAAAAATTGCAAAAATTGGTTACATGGCGATTGGAGGAAATAAAAACTTCATGAATACAAGAAAATTACTCCCTCCGTTCCACTTTGTTGTGCCTATTTTCTTTTTAGCACCTTACAAAAAATTGCCTATATACATATCTCCTAATCTATAATGTTTTTTAATATTTTGAAAACTTTGTTTAAAAAAATTAATTGAGATCTATCAAACAAGATCCATTTAAATATATAAAATATTATAGATTGGGAGATATAGGCAATTTTTTGAGACGTACAAAAAAGGAAACAGACATAACAAAATGGGACGAAGAGAGTAATTCTTAAGAAGAAATGGACTGGAAGATCAAAAAGACTCGATAATGAAAGAAAAATAATTGACTTAGAAATAACAAAAAGCTAGGATAGACAACAAGCACAACCAAAAACTCTTTACAACTTACAAGTTATGCTTGTTCTCCTCACCTTATTTGGGAGCTTTTGGGGCAATGAGTTTTGTCTTTATTCAAACTAGTGCATGCCCGACGCAATGCGTTTTGAACACAATTAATATGAATTCTAGAACTATTGACTATCCCCATGAAAGTTTAAAGCTAAACCTTAAAAAACCACATTAATTGGCTACGGATACACCGCCATTAGCTGCACATGAAACCATAAAAATATTGAAACCAACCAAAGCAATCAACAATCATAAAATTTAAGGGGAGATTGATATAAAAAAAAATGCTTCAAAATGTCCCTATTTTACTCAATGTCCCGATTACAAATCAGAACCAACCATCTTATGGTTTTTAATCAAATGGGATATTGCGCTAGATTCATATCACCACACAATCATTTGAACACCGCCAATTCTAAAGCAACTAAGAAGAGTATTGTTCATGGATACCTTACAAATGTATCTGACCATTATAATTCTTAGCTAAGCATTAAATGTCAAGTGGCATGGTCTTTTGGGTTAATCAATGATGCAGATTGTAGACTCACTCAAAATTAGCAGTGCCTAAAAGCTTCAGCATCTCTGTCGGTTGAATACGCTGCAGAAATATAAGAAGCAAAACTTGAAATTATTCATTTGAACGGAATAAAAACACACACAACAGGCATGAAATTATATATGAGGGTTTAAGCAATACATATAAATGATTTGAGTATAGTATCCCGATCGCAAACATAGGACTCTCCATTTTTGGGACTATGCCTGGGGGACAATAAGATTGATCTATCGGACATTAGTTGATTAAGCTGGCTGAAGTACGCTATATAGATTTCACAACTAATGATATCTCCAATTCCAAATAGAATCGACATTCAAATAGAACTAGTATTATAGATATTAATAGAAACCATATTAAAAGGTCACTACTGTTGTAACATCCCGAATTTTGGGTACGTTAAATAAACAATTTTATTGAATATTTAAATAGAGTCTTGCTCAATATTACATCATAAACCTTACAAAAGTACTTTTATTTAAATAGGGAAGGAACTAGGGTTCCTATCTACTGCTCCGCTTTCTCCTCCATCCTGGCTAGCTCTTCGGCTCCAAAGGCTTCCAAGGTGTAGAGTTCACCATGTTCGTCTACGAGATCTGACACATTATACTAGCGTCGCCACCGATATAATAGGTCAGGGTCACCAAAGGTAACACCATGAGCTTAAAAAGCTCAATAGAATAATCTAAACTCACTAACCCTTAAACTTACACACATCAGATCATAAGTTAACGATTTTCAAAGGTACAAAGCATATTTAACAAAACGGTCAACAATGACACTTCCACATTCGCTATTCAACTATTGTTGGTGTCCAAGATTTCAGAGTTTTTCCTACGCAACTCGTCGTAGACCATGTCACCATTTTCCACTTTTCTTTTTCCAAATCAACATTTCCAAAATTTGTTTTTAACACACCCAACCTCGGTTCCGCCGCTCCGGGTTCCCGAGTATCCGCACAATGGTTCCGCCGCTCTGAGTTCCCATTGGCATACAATTGCATTGGCACCTCTCCGCTGTAACCACGCCACACACCCTACCTCGGTTCCGCCGCTCCGGGTTCCCGGGTATTCGCACAATGGTTCCGCCGCTCCGGGTTCCCATTGGCACACGCACACACCCACAACTCACTTAATGCCACCAAAATTGGTCATTATGTAGTTTCAAAATATTTCCATCTTCGAACACTTTTTCCTTGTTAACCACACCCTAGGTGCCATGTTTCTAACTTTCTTGATTTTGGTGTCTCGTTTTCATGCAATGACTCCGCGGTAGGACTTTCCACATAAGTAAATCATACTACATTCATTGCAATCTTGAAACTAAATTATCAAGATTATCCAACTCTATATTATCTAGCATGCTCAAATCATTAGTTGATGAGTTCAACATACTCCCCATCCTTTTCATTATTTCATGAGAATACCTTTCAAGTACTTCATGCATTTCTAACATTATAGGCGACAGATAATCTTATATACTTATGAAAGATAACCTTATATACTGACAGTCAACAGATAACCTATACTAACAGTCAACAGATAACCTTATGTACTTAGAGAAAAACAAGTAAGGGTATTTATGCTTTGAACTAGGGACATTCTACTTTTCAAGATACAGTTCTATGCTATACGTAGGGTTAAAGAACTAGGGATTCTACCTTACTTCTTGGCGGTTGGTCGGTTTTCGTCGGTTTTGCGATTTGGCGGTGTAACGGCTCCGGATTGCTTCGAAAGGAAGAGAGATGGACTTTTCTCTTCCTAGAAACAACTTGCTAACTAAACTAGGCTACTTTAAAGATTTAGGGGTGGTTTGGTGGTTGCTCTCAAGAAACTCAAGAAACTTTGAACTTTGAACTAAAAAGACTTAGAATTTCTAGAGAGAAGTGAGAGTAAGAAGTGAAGGTGTGAGTTTAAGCTTGGAATGACTTGCTATTTATAGGCAAGGCTCTCCCTCCCCCTCCCCCTCTCTCATCTGAAATCTCTCTCTCTCTCACTCCATATCTCATTTTTTATTCACTTGTCAAGCTTTCTTGAAAGATCAAGGCCTAGTTCTAGACTTGCATGGCTAGACTTGGTACAATGGATTGGATTATGGAAAGATTGGTGGAGAAAAGGAGGGTTGTACAAGGTTTAATATTGGTAAATGTACAAAATATGACAATGGAAGGATAGATTTTGCTTGTACAAGTGTATCTCCATGGATTTTAAGTACAATGGAAGATCAATCCAAAGTACAAATCTAATCTCTTCCTCTTTCTCTTCTCTCTCTCGGCCAACTCTCTCTCTCTCGCTCTCTCTCTCTCTCTCTCTCTCTTGTACAATATATATACACACACACACACACACACACACACAAGAATGGCCAAGTATAAAAGTACAAGGGTACTAGATTTTCAAAATCAAATATCCCATTAAAGTAATCTAATTAGGCACATGTTCTTATTAACAAATAGATTATGTACTTTTAGGAAATCTAGGGCTTTATATAATATGGTATATATGTACTCATGTCCAATATTTAAATATGGAAGTAAGTACCAAGTATCAAATTGATTAAAAGGCTAGGATTCTCCCATTAAGATAATCATGAAGTACTAGTACTAATTTATTCATTATAGTACTAAAAATCTGGGAATTAGATTTACCCATATATTTTAATGCATAAAAGCACATGGGAAATCTATGGAGTGATTATTTAAAGAAAACCTTGTATTTTGTTGGGATGACTAACTTCATTAACCAATGGGTAATAATCTCCCTAGCGGCTATTGACCAATGGACAAAAGGGTGGGGTACTATAATTATTAGAATAATGTCATAAGTCCTTTAGACATGTGTATATACAATTATTTAAAATAATATAATTGTACTTAAAAATCTAGAATAAATACATCTTTTAATGGGAAACCTATTGTCCAATGGATAAAAGTTTCCCTAACTTTTATCGTCCAATGGTTAAAGATGAAAACTAAAATAATAAAAGAAAATAAAAAATAATTTTCTAGTCTAGGGTTGGAAAGGTTCATAAGGCTCAAAGATGGTCAAAAAGGTCCATCTAGAGTTAGGGAAACGTAACGAGGTGAATTGGTAGTTAGGTATCTCTAGCTAATCGGTTAGAAGCTAACTATACTTGCCAAGTAGGATTTCTAGCCAAGAAATATAATTTTAAGGTTTTTATTTCACTCAGTAGGAAAATATATAAGTGCTTCTACAAGCATACTTGTCTTTTAGAAAATGAATAGATTGTCCGGTGTGAAAAGATAAAATTTTATAAGTCTCAAATCTAATTATGACGGATTATTAGAATTAAAAATGAATTTTTAAAAGAAACCAAGTAATTAAAAATAAAATTTAAATATTTAACGAAATTTTTATTGACCAAAAATCAGGACCGTTACAACTATCTTGAGAGGAAGGGTGAAAATTAGAAGGGAAAAAACCCTAATAAAACAAAAAGAAATTATGAGATACACAAAAAAAAAAAAAAAAACCCAAGAGAAACAGATTAACACCTAACCCAAATTGGGGGAGAGAGAGAGAGAGAGAGAGAGAGAGAGAGAGATATTACCAAACCAAACTTGGAAAAAAATTCACAGTCGTACTATGACCTGGTAGGATACAATGATTGTATTAAGCAGGTAGTTATTCGAAAGATCATGAACAATCTTGAGATCCATAAATGATGTCGAGTGAGACTGGATATACCTTATTAGTTCGTCAATGTTGCTGTATTGATCATCTTGAGATCCATAAATTCTTCATCCAAGTTCTATAAAAGCAAAATAGTTGATATGGAGAATATTCTTTTTCGAGATAATTATCATGACAATCAAAAGAAACTTTCAAAATAGTTGGCTACCTTTAAAAACATTACAACAAAACTTCAAGATAAACAATATTTTGTCGTGGTGTTCATTTCATCTTTAGGGAGGAGGACACTTATACGATCAAATGATGTGCATCTGGATAATGCCACATAAAGCTGCCCATGACTAAACACAGGTATGCGCAAATCAATCCCAACAATTTTCACAAATTGTCCTTGTGATTTGTTAATAGTCATAGCATGCACTAAGCAGACTGAAAATTGACGCCTTGTCATTTGAAAAGGGAATTCGGAAGATGATGGGCTCAAAAAAATTCTTGGAATGAAAGCCGAAGTGCCAAATTTTTTCCCAGTCAAGATTTTAACCTCAATAATGCGAGAAGCACACCAAACAACCACCATCCTCGTGCCATTACAAAGTCCATCTTTCGGAGCAATGTTCCTTAACAATATTAAAGGAGATCCCACTTTTAACTCTAGCTTAAACAGAGGTAGACCAGAAGGATCTAATGAGTTTAGGTACTCATTGGGATATCGGTTAGTAATGCTGTGATCGATTTCATCATCCTCACACATCTTATCTGCACCCAAATAAGTGTACACACTTCCTAGGTAAACATTAAGTGATGCCATTTATTGAATTCACATCACCGTTTCTAGTAGAGAGTATTATTCATTTAGTAAGGAACATCGGGGTCGATGTACTTAATACATTGAGTTGGAGGTAAACTGCTGACAACATTTCATTTAAATCTTGGCATTTACGGATCTCAGAAGGGAGTTGTACCACTTCTTGAGGTTTGGTTCCAACCTAAATAAAGATAAATATAATTCAAAATAAAATTCAAGTTATTAATGGACTTTGTAATCTTAAAATTGCTAGTTCACAAAATAAAAGTTAATAGGGTACTACCTCCATCAAGAAATTTGCAAAAGCAGCATTTCCAAGACATGCAGTATTTAAACGCATGTTCAAATCCAATGTCAAAACAAACATATCATTCCACAGTGCAGAGCATGTCAATGATGCATTGACAATATCCTCACGTACCCCTTTAGGTACAACTTGTAAAATTTGCCAAAAATCACCACCAAGCACAATAGTGATACCCCCAAATATTTTTTCATTGTCGCAAATATCTTGTAGTGTGCGATCAACCGCTTCAACACAATGTTTATGCTACATAGGAACTTCATCCCATATTATTAGTTTTGTTTCTCTAAATAGCTTAGCCTGCAATGATTGCTTGCTAAACCCACAAATAGAATTATCATGCACATCTAATTGGATGCAAAAGGTTGAATGTGCAATGCGACCTCCTTCTAATAATAAAGATGCAATGCCAGATGACGCAATAGTTACAACTATATGCCCAAAACTGCGACATTTTTTTGCAACCGTATTGTACACAAATGTTTTTCCTATGCCAGCACCCCCACTCATAAAGAAAGTAGTTTCTTTATTGTCAAGGACAGAAGTAAGGATTGCATCATAAGCAGTGCGCTGTCCATTGTTAAGGCGTTCAATATTAGGCCGTGAATCTATATGTTGCGCTTGAATTTGAAGTTGTTAATGTTCTATAATAAATCTGTTACCAATTACCTCACTCTAGTGTGCATTTGGTTGTTGCATGGGTGAGAAGTCAAGTAAACTCTTACTTGATTCTTGAAGCAATTGAAAGGAGAAAAATACCATAATCTTCAATTTGAGCTTCGGTGGGGTTCAATATTGAAAACAATGTGCGTATTTTGTGCCCAAGATCATCACATATATGCACCCAAAACCGCTTCCATAACTCCATCGGTCGCTAGGGAGAGCATTGTGTAAGGATAACATTGTGTAAGGATACCCTGTCTTTAATGCTGGTACAGTCCACAATTGTGACTTTGAGACCAAAAGCAACAGCACCTCAGTTGTATAGATAATCACTTACCTACAATTGAATTTGAACTTGATCATATTAAATTATTAAAGAATATGAGATAAATTAGCTAGTCAAATAGCATCCTAATAATTTGCAAAAAACCACAACAATTTACCAATTCAAGGATGGAAGGGAAAAAACTAGAAACTTAAATCACAAGGATCAAAGTGTACGATAATTTACTTCAAGGACCAAACGCCAAGTCTGACTATATAATCTTAGGGGCTTTTTGGCTAGCATCCTAATAATTTGCAAAAAAAAACACAGCAATTACCAATTCTAGGATGGAAGGGAAAAAACTAGAAACTTAAAATACCTAAGGATCAAAGTGTACGATAATTTACTTCAAGGACCAAACGCCAAGTTTGACTATATAATCTTAGGGGCTTTTTGGCTAACAACTGACCTTTTTTTTTTTTTTAATCTTTATTCAAATTTATTTTTTGTATTTGTTAGTTTCGGGTTAATTATTATGAATTATTAATTTAACTCGACGAAAAGAATCTAAAAAATTATTGTCCAAACCTATTTTTTTTAATAAAGATCAAAATAAACCAAATTTTTTGAAAAAAAGGCAAAAAATAATTTATTTTTATTTTTATTCAAAAAAATTTTAATTTTAATTTTGATTTTTTTTCTTTTTAAATTTAAATCGTCATGACAACATAATAACCTAAAAAAGATCAAAAAAATTAATAAATGTAAAAAAATTTGAATAAAAATAAAAAAATAAGTCAATTAACTTATTTATTCAGCGAAAAACCATCTTAGGTCAAAATTCCCGCGACCGTCTATCTATACAACCGCCATCACTTTCGTTACGCGCCGTCGAAGCCAGAAATATTCCGACTACATGAGAATCATCGGCGACGGGCGGGCTCCGCCGGCAGCGGAGCACTCGGCGAGCAAACGCATACATTCTTCGCTGTTACAACCATGCCACCTCAATGAAACCTCGAAGAAGCGAAGATTACTTACAGAGACTGAAACCCTAACCCTAGAACCCCTCACAACTCATACTCCTCCGCTGCGAACGAACTACGCCGCGTCTTCTCATTCTTCCTTTCGTACTCACCGCAAGCAGAAAAAGCACCACAGAATAAAGTCCTCAACTGCTGAGGGTGATCGCAAGTGGGTCTATTCTACTCGTAGTAATCCTTCCCATTATAAAGGTATAATTCATTCTTGTTTTATGCACCAATTCACCAATTTACCCGTGCCATGTGGCGTGCTGTTATTTAGGACTATTTCATGGAACCTAGTCTCGTGAATTAGACCCCCCTCCCTTTTTGTCACTTGTTGAATATGTACTCTTTCTCCGTTACTGTTTTTCATGTCACTGGATTTTTATCCAAGTGAAAGTTAACCGTTCCTTCCTCCAGCTTTTTTATGCATGGGTGCAAACGAGCCGAGCTGAGTTGAGCTAAGCTTCGCCAATTTACTTAACGAGCCTAAAGTTCGAGCTCAAGCTTTAACAAACCGAGCACGGTCAATTTACTTAACAAGCCTCTTTAAACGAGTCAGGCCTATACAAATAAGCCGATCTTTTACCAGCTGAGCCAAGCTTTTGAGTGTTGAGCTCGGCTCGTTGTACTTGTATACAACGAGACAAAAACGCGAGCTTGGCTTGATTACTAAACGAGTCAAGCCGAGCCAAGAGCTGCTTGTGGGCAGCTCAGTTTGTTTGCAGCCCTATGCATTGGTGTTATTGAGAAAACAATTTGATGCCCTGTGCTGGGTAAGGCTAGTTTGCTGTTTGTTTTTTAAGTATATGTTTACTTCTTCTTTTTTTGCTTGATGCTAGGGATATTTACAAAAATTCATCACTACTTTTCTGTCTAGATTTGTTTTTTTTTGAACTGCGAGACTTTTTGTTGATTCTGCAGATAAGTGTATTTTAGTGTTGCTCAATACATTGTATACTCTTCTGAGGACTGCTAGTTTGAATTTTGGTCTAGTTGCCAAAATTCGTCACCACTTTATTTGTCTAAACTTTTTCTTCATTCTGCAGATAAGGTTGTTTTGGCGTCATACAATATACTGGCTGTTGAGAATGCATCAAAACACCAAGACTTGTACTCTAAAGTCCCACCGAAATATCTAGATTGGGACCGTCGGAAAAAGCTTTTATGTGGGGAGATCAGTCGGTATAGTGCGAGCATCTTGTGCTTTCAGGCAAGTTTGAGCATCTTTGTAAGCATTTATTGTATGCTAATTGTTGTATTAAATGCTGCTTTCTCATTCATTTTCTCAAAGAAAATATATAAGTGAAGAGTTCAATGTGTGGAGTATTATTTGCATAGTGATTTTCTGATTTAGTATAACTTTTTCTTTGAATTGGCGTGGATCCATTTAGGTTATTTGAAAGTTTTCCTTTTAACTATTACATTTTTTCAATTCATCTTGAATGAGTTATTAGTTGTAAACTTGTAATGAATGTAGACTTGATTTTATCAGAGAAACCATTAAGTAAATGTGCATGCTACAAAAGAGCATCAGTATGTGGCTGGCTGTGTGTATTCAAACTTCTTTTATAACCTTTGTTTGGAGTTTAGGACGCTTACTTGTTCATGGATTTGCATTTTTATAAGCCACTGTTATAAATTGCAGGAAGTCGACCGTTTCTGTGATATAGATAATCTTCTCCAAAAAGATGGCTTCAGAGGTGTTTACCAGGTATACCTATGTTCATCCAAGATTGTTTAAACTCGTTAATGTGTTTTATATCAATGTTTTGATGTAACTCAATTCACTGCTTCCATTTTTACAAAAGGCTCGAACAGGTGAAGCACGTGATGGCTGTGCTATATTCTGGAAAAATGAGCTGTAAGGTTTCCTACTATCTTTGGGTACGCTAACTTGTTATGCTTTTGCTGTAGGTTTTATGGTAGAAATTTTTTGAGGTTCTCCCACATAAATAATGCGCTTTCGTGCAACTCTTCTTCTAATTATTCTTCACGAACCATTTTAGAGGCCAATTGTTAAGAACATTAATTTTCGTGAAACTTCATCTGAACTTGTTATTGGATTTTATGTCGCACAAAAAGCATACTTTATTCAGAATTCTAATTGTCATAAGCAGGAAAATACCACTTTTAATTTTTCTCCAGTTTAATGCCTTTGTATGTTTGGAATGGTTTTGGTTCTTTAGTTGCTTTCAGATACCCCTTCAGCTTCTGACTTTTAGCAATTCATATTTGAAATACAGATATACCCTTTTGCATCAAGAGAGCATAGAGTTCCAGATGTTTGGCCTTCGTAATAACGTCGCTCAACTTTGTGTTTTGAAGGTCTGCAGATTTCGAGATTTATCAACGTTTGGTTTTCTCGAATTTTGATTAAATTTCAAGTACAAGATGCTAGTGTAGATGGTTGCTTACTGCGTTTGAGTATTTCTGTTTATTCTTGTACTTTTGATTCCAAAAGGATTGTTGATGTTTTACTGCTTTAAAATGTTTTTTCCCTCCCATACCCATGTAATTGTTCAATGACAATTATTTGTTCCCATCTTTGAGGCTTGCAAGTAAATTATTCAGTATAAAAAGTTTTATGCTGGGGATATATACCTCTCAAAATGCTGTAAAGCCTACTTGTCGCGGTCCTGTTGTGTATCTGGTTGATTTTTGTGCGGCAGACAATAAACCCATGTAGGGTCGTGGGAAATAGAAGTTGGACATCATGAATATCCTTGACACGCCATGGGTAAGGATTCTCCTCAGTAGGTAGAGATGTGGGTGCCAAAGTGCCACCGCTTTGGCCCATGCTTGTGCTGGGGTAGGCAATCATGCTATTTAGTCCAGCCTGGGCCTACAACGCTGATCCTGAACAGCACCCACAGGATTGGCATGTTGTGCCTTTGAGCCACTTTTGATGCACAAATTCCCCTCCAAGCTACTCTTGATGTCAATGTAGTTTCTTTTTCAAACCATAATTTGTGCCTTTTTAGTTTGCAGTGCATATTTCCAAGTGTAATCAATTGGTTTTATGCTGGTGCCTAGTGGGCCCATGATTCTGGTGTTCGATGGCTTCAATTCCTTTGTTTTCATCATACTGGTGTGACCTCTTTTGGTCCTTTATGGTAGTTTGCATATCTTGGTGGTTGTTACAGACACTGTTCATGCTTGACTGCTTTGTTCTGTGCCAGTTTAGTTTTTACTGATGACTTCTTTCATCTTGTACAGATGACCCAAGATCAGTCAAGTTCCACTATGGATACTAAGGCATCACCGTAAGTTTTGACAAACTGACTCTTCTATCGTACTTTTCGGTTGTTTTATTTCGAAATGTGGAGAAGTTTTCATAAGTTGACAAATTTATGAGCTGATGCATTTTTTTCTCGTCTTTGTTTTATTTGTACTGCTATTTGGCATATGCATGGTTTGTTTCCCCATTTTGCTTTTGTATGGATAGATACCTTTAGACGTGTTTTGAGGACAGAAGTTCTCTAGTCTTATATCATTACCTGCAGAGCTTCACTTCTCTGGAACTCCTAAACTGCATATAGTAGCCAAATTAGACTTTCAGGAAGATGCCTAACCAAACCAAATCAATTCATGCCTTGATTCCCAATCAATTGGATTGGCTACATAATCCCATTTTGTGATTCACTTTGTCAAGGTCTTTAATCCATCTAAATTTAACATATTCATATCATTTTCTAAGCGTTAGGTAGCTGATAGCGAGCACATAAAAAACCCCGTTAGATACTTGTTATATAATTTTCTAAACTAACCTCTTCGGGTATCTTGCAACTTCAATTCACCCATCCCTCTTTTTGAATCACATATGGTGCTTGAATGAAATGTCCTTTCATTAGAATTTTGAAAGTAATGTTTGAGATACCTGTTATGTTGCTTCTTTGATCAGACTTCACTAAGTGAGATACTGTTGTGAAATAACCATTTTAGGGCCTGTCAGTCTCGAAGTTTATTGGTTGGAAATATTCATGTGCTCTTCAACCCAAAGCGGGGAGATATCAAGCTGGGCCAGGTATTGCTCGTTCTAGCTTATCAAGATTATTGATCTTCTGGGGTTTACTGCTGATATGAGATGTATGAATCTGTGGTCACCTGAACACTCATTTTAGTTCAAGGTTGTGTTATATTATGTTGTTAACTACTACCCATCTAAAAGCTTAAGTTGTTAGAGAGGGAGAAAACTTTATTGTTTATATTCTCAACACGTCCCCTCGCGTGTAGCCAAACTCTCCTCCATAAGCGGGCTAAACCCGTGTAATTTTTAATCATTAGGTAGGCGGTGAGGTTCAAACACAAAGATCTATTGTTTGCTCTGATACCATAGTAGGTTGTTAACTACCGGCTCATCTAAAAGCTTAAGCTGTTAGAGAGAAGGAAAACTTTATTATTTATATTCTCAGCAGATTTTAAGATACGGATTTCAAATCTGCGTTTGGAATTTGTACTCTTGTAAAGATATTCTGTGTTTGGTAACTTTGTCTTTGTCTGTTATTGACGGATAAGTTGTTTAGATGTTAAATGGGAAATAAATTGTTTAGACTTTAGATGCTAAAACGGGTAAAGGTTTACATGTAAAAAGGGGGTTGAGTTTTGTTCAACCTCCACTTAAGAGGGTGAATATTACCCTCATTTCTATTGGTTGAAATGGTGTGGATCCCACCATAAATTAATGTCATATCATGCTTACCAAAAAGTGTATTGCACGGGTGGGACCTACACCATTTCAACCAATAAGGAGGGTAATGTTCACCCTCTTTTAAGAAGGGTGAACAAAATTGCACTCGGTAAATGGGATACATGTTAAAATGAGAAACATATAGCTTTGCAATAAATGACATTGCTGATATTGTTTATGATTTTTCCATGTAACATGTCTATTGTAGATTCGACTTTTTCTTAAGAAGGCCCATGAGCTGTCACAGGAGTGGGGCAACATTCCTGTCGTGCTTGCTGGAGACTTTAACAGCATGCCCCAGGTTATTTGTTCACTTATGATTCTTAATTTCTTCATTTGTAAGCGAATACATTGTTTTAGTTTTCCCTTCGCTTCGGTATTACTGACTTCTGCTCTTATCATGTGCAGAGTGCAATGTATCAGTTTCTAGCTTCAGCTGAGGTTAGTTTAGATCGTTTCAGTGTATCAAGCCCATAGACACTGCCACTGTCTAACAAGCATTCTCTGAAATTTGCACTTCACTAAAAAATACATCCATCAGTCTGTTATTAGATTTATGCATATGGGACTCAATTGGTTGTAATCTGTTGCAGTTGGACCTTCAACTGCACGATAGAAGAAATATTTCAGGAGCTATTTGTCCATTGGAGTATCAACCATCGCAACATCAGGACAAGTATGCTGCCAGGTGGTTCTCATAATTCCTTCTAAGATATTCTCCATCTTACATTTTATTTATTTATTTTTTTATAGGCAAAATTAATTCCATTCATCTTGCTTGAATGATACAAAATGAAATTAGCATAATATAGTAGGAAAAGAAATGCATTGGGCAACTTCTTCTCGCAAGATCTTAACCTACTATTTCACCCCTCAATTTTAAGAAAGATCCTGTTAGCAAGATGCCAACAAGACTCAAAGCCCAAAATTACACCTAATGTTTGAACCAAAACCCATCTCACCCCTTAACAGATCGAAAAACCAAAGCAACCTAAATGGGCCAAGCCCATTTGCATTGGGCCATCCCACACCAACCAAACACCGCACAGCAACCCTAAACCTACTACCAGCTCCTCAGCTGCTGCAACACCGCCTCTGCATCCCACACTGCCTCTGCTTCGCCATCGCTGCAATCCGCTGCTCCTCCGCTATTGTCACCGCCTCTAGCATCGGTGACGCTGCCTCCATCATCCCCCAGACGGCCTCCACTCCGGATCCCAACACCAAAGCCACCCATCCAAACCCATCATCACTGCCAGCTCCACCATCCACTCCCAACCACAGCCCTCAACCAACAACAGCCGCAACCCCCAAAAACCCTCCCTCCGCCTATCCCTCCACGCCAATAAAATTAAAGTGAGAAGAGGACCGGTTCAAACTTATTGGATCAGGAAGAGAGGGAGAGAAAGAAAGAGAAGGGGGGGGGGGGGGGGGTGGGTGGGGGTGTTGGGTGGTGTGGGAGGGAAGCTGCTCCTCCCCCAACAGAAGCCCTACTGGAGAAAGTTAAACACAATGGAAATGAGATTATCCATTTTGCGAAAATTGGAAGGAAAAGAAGTTTTGCTGTGATTGTAGTTTCTATGGAAAAGAATGGCATTATTCTTTGTTACGTCTCAGGAGTTACCGTATCATGCATAGGTCGAGTAATCTAATTCTATGTTTGATATAAGCAATTTAATCGACTGATTTTTATGCCCATGCAGCTTTTGGAGTTCTTTCTCAAGGCCCCCGATTTATAGATGGAGTTGTGAAGAATTATGTTTTGCTACGGGGACTGAAGGAGTAACTCATCTTAGACACCCTTTAAATCTCTGCAGTGCATACCCTGGAGTTCATGTAAGATTTTTGAAACGTTTAATAGGTGTATTATCTTGTATGCTTCCGTTTTTTACTTTCACCTGAAATTACCTTGCAAAAGAAGTTGATTGTGCATGTGCTTGACCAGGATAGGATCGATGAAATATCTCTAGTTCTTATGTATTACTTGAATGTGCCGCATATGCTGATAAAAAAATACACGTCGAGTCAATTACCCAGGGATGCGAGATAACTAGGGATAACCACGGGGAACCCTTGGCAACATCTTATCACTCCAAGTTCATGGGAACTGTTGATTATATTTGGTATGTTTACTACATGAACCAGAATATTCATATTTCAATACATAAATATTATTCACTGATTTCATTGGTTAGCAGGCATACTCGGGAGGTTGTACCTGTGAGAGTTCTCGACACCCTACCAATTCATATTCTCAGACAAATGGGTGGACTACCGAGTAAGGTAACTTTCTTCCTGTCAGCATTGTTTACGCTTTAAATAAGCTGAATAATCCACTGCAGTGAGGTGCTTAAGCTGGTGGATATGAAACCCAGCCAGTTAGCTTTTCCCAGGCTTATCTAATCCACATAAATTACATAATTTGTGAGTATCGCTGTCAACATCAATATCGATACCGAACCCTAAGAGCAACACCTCAGTATTTGCATTATACTCACTCCTTCCCAAAATGGATGACCATTTTGACGCTTTTTGTTGCCCCAAATTTGTTGTCCATTTTGGAAAGTCAAGAGGGGAAAAACCACTTGTTTTTAATACCTTAATTAAGGTATTAAAAAAAGGGACAAAAGTTATGATTGAAGGGCATTTTTGGAAAGCTATAACTTGAAAAGGATAATGACTTTGTCTCCTAGTTTTTTTAGAATCCCAAAAATGGACATTCATTTTGGGACGGAGGGAGTATATGCGCGCGCGTGAGAGAGAGAGAGAGAGAGAGAGCAATGTCAAGTTCTTGGGTGACCCATTTTGATGTGTGCCTCTGTCTCTCTAATAATTTTCTTCTTTCTGGAATCTGGATATCAGAGTGGATTGAGAGACCAGAAGTAAATGAATACAAAACATGAATCTAATATGGTTCCTGTGGTCAATGTTGCAGTGCTTTAAAACTTAAGTGTCAGTCTTTTTTCTTTTCTTTTTTTGTAGTGATATACTTTGGTGTTCCATATGCTCAGATCTTTTCTGTTTTCTTCATCTTGAACTCCTCCGCATGATGTACTAAAACTTAGATTTTACTTTGCAGAAATGGGGCAGCGATCATTTGGCCCTCGTATGCGAGCTGGCTTTTGCTGATGATGTCAATGAGAAATGACTTCTGCCACCGGTCCAAGGCCATTAACGTACTCAGAGCTCCAAATATTTTATGTGGTAGTCAATTTTTTATATGGGATTTTCCTTGTCCCCATCGGACAAAGTAATGGAGTTATGCAAGAGTAAAGGTTATTTACTAGTAGTATAACATTGGGGAGCATTACTTGTGCACTGCTGCACTGACTATTCGGGTGATTGATCCGTTTCAGTCAAATTGCTAGCTCTACAGTTTTTGAACCGGAAGTTACAATGTGAGAAATTTCTACAATGTTAGGAAATAGAGATTGTAAATTATGACTTCAATTTTTCCTGCTTCATCCAGTTGTATAAACTTAATAGCAAAATGCTTTCCCTTTGACCAAAAATAAATAAATAAACTTAATAGCAAACTTCATGACTAATTTTATTTATTTTTCTTGTACCCTGCTTGCTTAATTCTTATTTTGTTCTTATAGCTTGTGCATTACAAATGCTCTAGATTTTGAATGAAGGAAATAACACCACATAATGGTGGTTGTGTTCCTCAATATTTGGAGGTATAGGGGAAAATTTTCTTTTAGCTTGTGCACTACTAATGCGCAAGCACATGAGTCAATATGTGTGACAAGAAACACCGAAAAGAAAGTGTCTCTGGTGATGGTTTTTGAAAGTGTAGACGAAGGGAAAAGAAGTGCAAGGAAAAGGGTCATATTTGCCCATGAAAATAGACCTAATAGTGTTTGGTCCAAAAAAAATTAATTTTTGGCACATGTTTTGTTAGCTAAGCCCCGGATTCTATTGTACCCCCTAGTACCCCCGAAGGAGAGGATTATTTATGGGGAGGTTCTGGGGTGTTATTACATAATACCCCTGTATAATACTCCCTCTCTCTTCCATTTCAACTACAAAACAACATTATCCCTACATTTTATCTCTCATATAAACCAAGTACTATTTAATCTTCTCGTCACATCAATGTAGGCTTACCCTTCTTACATAATGGTACCTTTTATTATCTTATCCCCTCTTCATAACTAATACACTCAATCCTTATCCGCCATCTAAACAGACTCGGAGTTGTCTCTTGGGGTTGGGGAGGAGAGGAAACCTGCAAACATTCAAGGTGGTTGGTAAAAACTAAAAGTGAAAAGTAGGTGGTGGAGGAAAGGGATGGATGACAAGGAAAATAACAGATCAAGGCAAAAATATACTCTCTCTATCCCATAAAATTTGGCATTTTCAGAAATGCGTGTCATTTTTAAATTGCATATATCTTTCAATCCATAGTATTTTAGGCGATTTTTTAAACTTTGTTTAATAGAACAAATTAAAATCTATCAAACAAGATCCATATTACTTATAAAAAAATTACGAATTAAAAGATATAGATAATTTTTTCATAGGACTTAAATAGTGAAAGTGTCAAACTTTATGAGATAGAGTGAATAGTATTTTATGGTATAAGAAATCTTCAAATTTTGATATTTTAGGAAGGGAATTGATATTCACACTTTCTTTTTTGTTATTCACTCTTTTTTTTATTTTTTAATATTAAAGTTTTTTTTCTTTCTACAAAAAGAAAAAGAAAGTGTAAATATCAATTTCTTTGTAGGAGTAGCTTTTTACTAAGCTTTTATTATCTCTTTTGTAACATATTTAAGCAGACTGCAAAAAGTATTTCAAACTTTTTGTTAGTACAATACTCTCCTCGTCTCAAAATATTTGTTCGGTCCACGAAATGACAACTTAAATAATGAAAAAAATCAAAAAAAAAAATTCAACAACTTACTAGATACTACTATCAATGAGTTTCTTTTAATTTGTGAAAAAAGTTTAAATTATTTTTAGAAAAATCATGTTCTTTTTAAGACATCGTTCAGTAGACCAGCCAAAACTTATAAGACAGGAGGAGTACTAATTTGGTGTCAGGAGGTGGAGTATGAACATCGAAGGAGGAAAAAACAATTTAAAGGCTGGTTTGATGTTTGAAATACTTCGTAGACAACAAAATACTACTTCAACTTTCAAATGTATTAAAAAATTTAGCGTTTGAAGCTTCAATTGGAAAGTCTATTAAGTGGTTCAATTGTTGCCTTCTAATCTCAGAGATCAATATGCTCATGTTTCTGACCGCTGAGAGGGTTACTTGTTAATTATATGCTATCAAAACACAAAAATAACTCTTTTACTACGTTTCAATCTAGTTTGTACTTAACCCAATTTCGATTTGCTTTTGGGGTCATTCACGTACCTATTGCTATTCAATTAACATCGTTTTGAACCAAACATCGTATTTCAACAAAATCTACAATGTAAACCGAAGCTATTATTGAGATAAGTTCAAAAAGTGGCCGGAAAATACCCAACCGCACCCGTGCGGTTTTCTCCTAAAAGTGTCGACAAGCTCAGTTATTTTTTGACCACAACACAACTAAGCTGGGTAGGGCAGGGACTGGCTGCTTTAATTTTAGGACAATTATTAAGACATAGATCGAAGTATAGAACTTTCGATCATTACTTTCTTCTTTAATTGATTTTAAAAGTTCCTATAATGAGGCAGAAGATCTAGCATGTCTCTCAACAGCCCTTTTGAATAATTTAATCTATCATTATCATCATATTTCAGCAAGAAAAGCAAGTCCCGCTCCCACCATCGGCCTAATTATTTAACACAACATAGGTCCCATTTCAAACAATTTCTCATCCCACGTTAAATCAAATCCCAAAGTCAGGTTTTCGGACGTGTAAGATTACACAAAAAAAAATAAAACTATTTCACTTTGGAATGTTGCAGCAACTTCACCATCTCACAAACGTCGAAAACATGTCCAGCAATTGTAAATCTGTACGGGAAAGTGGGCTCAAGAGAGAACCTCTAAAAACTCTAATTTTCCCTCTATCCTAACTGATTAAGTAGATAATTGAAAACTAAGGATACATCCAATTACACAAATACTTACACCACACCACATGCACTCGTAATGAGTACGGGGCCCACACACAATGCAGAGTGATGCTTCCTTAATCCTTAGTCCCACCCTGTTTAATGTATTCACACAGTGACCTCAATATTATTGTTATTCTTGCAGTACTGATTTAAAAAGTCACACTTATGCAAGAAACTATTGTCGCACTTTTTCCCAAGTAGGAGGAGAAAAAGAACAACAAAAGTTGGCTTGTGAGAGTGGATGCCCACAAGCGGACGTAATGAGAAATTGCGAGCGTGCCAAAAGCTCGACTGCCCCAAGTGTTGATGGTGTTGTTGCACCTAAGGAGAAGCGACTTTTGGTTTTTTGTTTTTTATCCTTGTCTCAGTGAAGAAAACTTCTAATCTAACAGGAAACTAAAAAAAACAAAATGCGAGAAAAAGAAAGAACTTGCATTGAATGGAAGAAGATAAGAAAAAATAACTAACTACTTGGCGAAATTCTTCTACCTAGATAGAATAGAGATGATGTAACGCCCCGAAAATTCGGAGACATTAATAAACATTTTAAAGATTATTTTCACAAAAGAAATTCATAGATTTACTACGTCACCATTTCAAAAGCATATGTCATTATATTATAACCGTTTCGAATAAATCAAAATATTACAATTTCCAAATAAACTTAGGAGCTTCCAAAATAAATTCGATTTAAATTAATCAAAGCAACTATGCAGCTTCTTCCTCGATAGGATTGAACTTGATCGGATCGTACAACGCTTTTGTTCCGTCTTCAGTACCTGGCGTTCGAGTTACCAGGGCAACATAATTCCATGAGCGATGACGCTCAGTAGCCAAAACCCACCCGAACCCATAACTTACAAGCAACAAGATATATAATAGGAATGCAATAAGAATAACATCAAAAGAGAACAAATCCATTATTTCATTACTATTCTTTAACCTGAGTGAAATCTCGGATCGTATCCACAGATCCATTCCTACCCATAACCTCTGGCACAAACACTGGTGTGGTCCGACTCCCCTTTTCCAGATCCGGATGAAAGATACCTAAGTTACGTACTCGGGTATACCATCCGCGACCATAAGTTCGGATAAAACTTCACCGGTAACGCTCGAGCGCCGTCTAGCCCGGGTTGAAATCCACCGGCAACGTTCAAGCGCCGTCCAGCCCGGGTTGTGACGCAAGCACAATGCCACCCTTATGTCCCGTCCCAATCATCCGAGAGCCGACCACCACCATGCCGTACCCAGGGTTTCGTAAATCAACACTTTCAACAAATCACCACCAATTATCCACCAATAATTCAATCCCCGGATTCCTTGTCCGGAATCACAATCTCTCACTTTATTATCTTTTTCATAAATCCTATTTTCACGTCTAATATGTTAAATCCGCACATCGCAACCAACCCCGAAAACCTACTTGTCCATTCTATCAATACAACAACATTGCACACAATTTAACATTTCAACTAAAAATATTAACATGCTAACAACACATAAGCATGCGATAAAATTAATCATGCCATAGAATTTATCATTCAATTAAATATTTAACTTAAGGACTTATACTATTATTTTATATTCTCTAGGGTGGTTTTAAAAGCTATTCTAACTTAAGGATTAAACAGTAATTATTCTTAAACCTTTCAATCTTTCCAGCGGCTGTCTTTCTTTCCTTTTCTCTTTTTTTTTTTAAACAGTGGCTTATGATTTTCGGAAAAGAAATAGTGGGTTTCGGCCGGTTCGGCTGGCGGCTTCGGGATCGAAAACTAATTAACCTCAGGGCTTAATATTAACTTTTACTACTCAAGAGTTAGATTTATAAGCTCTTAAATTACAAGGGGCTAGACTGTAATTATTACAGCTAATTTATCAACTAATAAGTTTTCCAGAGCTACTGTTTCGTTTCAGAAAAACAGAGGATTTCGGCCGGGCTCGACATGCGATGTCGAGTTTGATTATTTTCATACCGAAATACAAAACTATCAATACGGAACATAATATATATTTAGGGAGGTGAGTTCGGACTACCTCGCGTCCGGCGGAACGATTTACGGAGAGGTTCGGAGCGGCGGCGGAGTTCGGTACGTGGCGGTGGAGTTACGGGGTGATGGTGACCCGTCTGGTGGAGGTGGGTTTGGAATGACGGTGGAGCTCGGCTGTAAGGCGCTCGGTGGTGTAGGGCTCCGGTGGTGGTTATGGTGTGCATGGCTGGAGATGGTGGGGGTGCTCCGGTGGTGACGAACCGGTTGATGGAGGAGTTCGGGCCGGGCTGCCTTCTCTCTCTCTCTCTCTCTGCCGTGGGTGTTGTTAACTGGAAACAAGAAGGAAGAAATGGGAGGGTGGAAACTTAATGGGTTTTGGATTTTTGCCAAAGGGGTATTGGCCTATGGATAATTTAGTGTTGTCACAAGGGGAGGGAATTAAGGAGGAGAAATGGGATTTTGTCTCTCCCTTTTCAGCCGAGAATTATAAAAATGGGGAAGGGTTGGGTTTGAAGAAAATGTTCTGGTGCACACATGTACAGACCACTGAAATCACTAGTTGGGTACACGCACACACGATAGATTATGAAAATAAAATTGGTGTGACGACATAGATAATTTTTCATATAACTAATCAAATGAAAAATTATATTTGCAACTAAAAATTATTAGTTAAAAATTCGAACCTTTACAGATGATACTAAACTAAAAACAAAAGCCATGGCTTGAACTAAGTTCTAAGATATTATGGCTGCCGTTGGTGCGAGGACCTCTTGCAAAATCAAAAAAAGCTTCATATTTACAGGCATCATCCTCCTTGGGTAGGATGAGAAAAAAATGGACCTCATGATGCACATCTCCTATTAGGGATGGCAATCTCGACCGAATTGAATGGGTACTCGAACCGTAACCGCTTTTTTTTTTCTCGAACCATAACCGAAAACTTCCCAGCGGGGCCGGATATGGTGGAGGATAGGAGATAACCGAACGGGTTCGGTTCGGTTATGGTTCTGGTGATACCCGAACCGTTACCCGAAACCGAACCGAAATAGTTTATTTACAAAAATACCCCTACGTATATATATACACCTTATTATACTTCTAGGGTTTTCTCCTTCACTTCAGTCCCACTCCTCTTGCTACCACATCAGACCAGAGAGTGGTGATTCGGCACCGACAAACAGTTGTGAGATCTCTCTCTCTCTCTCTCTCTCTCTCTCTCTCTCTGTTCCTTGCTCCTCCTCAGAAAACGATGCCAGCTTGGGGCAATTCCAGATCCACAGAGCCGAAAGCAGAGGAAGTAGCCATAGTTCTGTAATGGTCGTGCGCTTGGGGCAACTCCAGATATGAAGTTCTTTGAGGGAGGGGATGTTTTGAAATTCCTTGCAAGATAGCTTCTCCAAATTTGGGAAATCCTGGATATTCAGTTCGATCAGAGATGGGGGCAGCAACAACATCATCCTATCTTCTTCTTCTTCTATTGGTGGAAATGATGCCCAACCATAATCAGAGAAGGGAAGTGAGGTTCGTGAAGTGACGAACATTTTTTTTTCCACATCTGGAGCAATTTTTAACCATCAAATCTCTATTTTTTCTCCCTTTTTTTTTTTTTATCAGAATTAATAGTCTATTTCGGTTACCCATTCGGTTCGGGAATTACCCGAAAACCGAATGATTCGGTTATGGTTTGATTTTCCCCCTCCCCATTCAGTTATCGGGGATAGCATATTGGTTTCGGGGATCGGGAATGGAAATCTCCATATCCGTCCCGAATGCCATCTCTATCTCCTGTCCACTTTCTCCAAAAGCCCTCCCAAGCTGTCACGTGCCCCCTTGAACAAGTTCACCCTCTTTATTTGCTAGTATTAAAAATAAACCTTGGGCCGCCCAAGTGTCTCATTCTTTTGTAACTTCCTTCAAACCATTTTAACATGTGTTAGTGAGTAGGACCGGATCATAATTAAAATATATTTATTTCCAACACATAATAATTAATATAAGAAAACAACCCCGAAATATGTCTCGATTGGCTTCTCCATGTGACACGTCCCATGTTCTCTACGTTTTATTTAACTTCCTCCAACGCTCAACATGATCTAGAAAGTGGGCCAATTATCACAACCACTTTCCTTGATTTAAGCCGATACCTCAGGACGTGAATATCTCCTAACCCGATATCTCTTGACGCGAATGTCTTGTTACTATCTGGGACGGATCTCCTTAACAGGAGCGATCCATTTTTAGTAAAAACAAAAACAAACTAATACACACGCACATGCATATATAGCATCTCCAACCAAATATGTCAAATCTTATCAAGCGAGAGTAACTAACAAAACTCGACACTACTAGTCGACCTTTATGCCTTTTAGAGCCAAGGTGGATTTGGCATGAGCTGCTCCTATGCCATTTTTCAAGCCAAAACAAGTCATGTCAAATGTGCTGAACTTTCAAATTTATCGAGGGTTTGGAATATCAAAAAAAAGTTCGAAGTAACCTTCAAAAAAAAAATACTACAATATTGGAGTACTATAATTTTACACCTATGTACAAACCTCCCTCTTGCAAACGCTAATAACCCCGTGTGGGGAAAGTAAGTCACGATTGCAGAAAGGTCCATGCAATGCAAGAGAAAAAAGAAAGAAGAAGAAGAAGAAGAAGAAGAAGAAGACAACAGATAATTACTCAAACTTCTTACAGTGTGGGAGAATCAACCAGCCATACCAACAGTGCAGCAGAAAACAAAAGGCCAAAATTTGAATTCAAAGATTAAACAAGTTCTTCTGCGAATAAAAATAATTACTCAACTACTGTAACAGAGAGCTGGAAAAATCTTGGACGGCTCTAAAAGCACAGAGAAAAAACCCAAGAACTCTCTCAATTCACCCTCCTCAAAAGCCGAAACTTTTACTCACAAGGACCAATTCCCACTCTCACCAACTCATTCCGCTACTGAAACGTGCCCCGGAAGGACCCGAAAACGGGACGGACAGGACTGTTCAGTTCCTAGTTCTCATTTCTTTTTTCACAACACTCGAATATTTTTGATGAATTTACCACCTCAACTGCAAAAGTTTATGGACAGGCTAAATTCAAGGCTTCATCAACCCAAGCACGCTCCTCTTCGTCTAGCTCAAAATCAAAGTCATGAACACCAATTCCTTCTCCATCTTGAACATCACAAATTGGATAGTCCATGTCCACCTCATGACCTTGACCATTGAAAAAACTGTCCGATATCATTACAGCATTGCAAATTACTCTCGAATCCCAAATCAAGCAGCGGAGATATTGATAGATATTCCCAGATTTCTGAAATCGGGGCTTGCTCAAAATCATATATTGGTAACAATTCACTGTTAAAACCAAATTCGAGTTCTTGACCAACTGGGGGTGAGAAAATTGAGCCTCCTAAGAATGCTGAAATGGGGGGCTCTTCTTCCTCAATCTGTACCAAATTGGCTTCCTTCTTCACCACAGATTTTATCAGATTGTTTTCCTCATTGGTTGAGTTGCCAATGCCATTGGTAATACATGTGGAGACATCAAGAACAGATGAGGGTGATGGATGAGAATACAAAAAATTGGTTTCTTCCGAAACACAAGGATTCACATTCTCAACCCTCTCTGCCAAAATCTTCATTTCAAACTCAAGCTTCTTTCTCTGATAAACATTGGCTGCCTCTTCCGCAGTCGTATATGTACCAAGCCAAAGCCGTTTTCTTAGAATAGGATCTCGAATTTCTGCAGCATATTTTCCCCACTTCCTTCTCCGTACACCTTTGTATATAGACGACACTTTTTGTGTCTTTGTATTTTCCCCCAACTTTTTATCAGCTACCCCTTCATTGCTACATGACCGCGAAGAATTTCCTACAGAAGAATCTTTTGGAGGGATAACGATATTCCTAACGACACGCTTAATTCTTGGAAACACATTCACATTACCATAGATTGGCTCATCACCGTCACTGCCAGAATCTGTGGCATAAGGATCATCGTAAATAACATGAATTATTCTAGTTCGATTCAAGGAATTCTCATTGTCTTTTTTCTCCTTCTTCACTTTCTTGCTGTTCATAGTTTGATTCGAAAGCTGTCTCTGAAGCCCTGGCATCTTCTCACCAATGTTCCAGGAATAGAAAACGCTAAACCTCCAATGCACCAATGAGAAGAAATAGAAGCAATCTGTTCTAAAATCTCAGTCCAGAGAAAAACCAAAAACCCTAGGACTTAAGATTGAAAAGAAGAAGCGTTTTAAATGAAAAGCCCCAAAGCACTCCACACAAGAACAAGCCCTGCACATATAGATCAACCCGCACAAAAATTAAAAAATTAAAAACCCTATACCCATTAGTACCCATATCAAGAAAATCAAAGAAACATATATAGATAAATGCTTAGCGATTCTGTTTAGCCAAAACCCTAAACCCTTGGTACCCATTTCACAAAATCATCAAATTCAAATCTTTATCTATCGATTACGTACATATGAACAGGACACGTTAAATAAGATACACGTATGGGTAAAGAAGAAACATACCTCTTTGATCTTAAACGCATGGAAGAGATTAAAACAGATTGGGAAGAGAGCCAGAGCTGCCTTGATGCTTTTACATATTCAATAAATTAGCATCAACACCACCAGACAGACGTCTAATCCTCTCTTTCTCTATTTTCCCCTCTGTTGCTCGTTGAGGTTTTAAACGAGGTTTTGGAGAGAGAGAGAGAGAGAGAGAGAGAGAGAGAACTAAGAGCACCACAAACTGCAAGAAACCCAACGGAAATCACAGATTAAAAAGGGCAAAACGAAACTTTACTATATATGAGGAGGATCTTTTGCAGATTTGTTTCCAGAATAATGGGTTTCTTTTTTCTTCAAGATTTCCAGCATAATGGTTGAAAGATATAATTGCAAGAATTGATCAAATGAAAACATATATTGCAACTGCAGTCTTGGGCAGAAGAATTACTAACCTTTCTCGGTCTCTTCTCTTTCTCTCTCTCTCTCATTTTGCTCTTGGGTGGTGCAGTATTTAAATAAAAGGGAAGGGGGTGTGGGGGCAGTTGGAACATTCAAAGGCCAAATTACGCCCAGTGTGACACTTTGTTGAACCATTGTGTCCAGTCCAGCCAATGACTTCCTTGGCAGCAGCTGCGGCTGTCATGCAATTGGAGAATTTTGGAAATTAGTGTGCGAAAGTTTTAAAAAAAGAAGAAGAAATATTTACCACTAACCAACAACTTTTCTAACCACAAATTTTTGGTTTTGTTGTTAGGAAATTGATATTCGCGCTCCCTTTTTTTTATTGATGGCGTTCCATTTTGTTCATGAAATTACTAGTAATTTCGCGTTAAAAATAGAGCGTCATTAGTAAAGAAAAAACAGAGCGCGAATATCAATTCTTGTCCTTATTACTAAATTTTTTCTCATTTTTTTAATTTTACACAACTTTATTCGAAATTGATTTATCTCGGTAAGAGAATTTGAAAAGGTAAAAAATTAATAACTTTTACACAAATTTTTTTAAAAATATTTAAGAATTGACTTTTTGAGCTTTTCTTTTGATATTTTTCCCAACTTTTGTCTAAAAAGTCATACTAATTTTTTATTTTTTTTATTCTTTTTTTCGAGACAAACCAATATTACATAAAAATTTGGAGCAAAATAAACAAACACAAAAAAAAAATTTAAATAAGAGCAAATTTAAAAAATTGTGGTATACAATTTGTTTGTTATTAGAGAAACACCCCTAATGCAAGTGGACTTTCCTATTGGTGAACTTTTAGCCATTATTCCTTAACCTTAGAATTTTATTTTTTTTGGGTCCTACAGAATTAAAATGGAAGTGCAGGTTTTTCGGTAAATTTGGTTTCAGTTTTTCTTCCAAATTTTAGAATTTAAAATTCACGTTGACGATAGAAACCCAAAAATATTTACTATTTGCCAAGACAAAAAATTAACGGGAAAATTAGCCATAAATACAGTAAAAAAGTTTCCATTTCGGGGATAAAACGCCAACAAAATAGTGTTCAGTGGAAGTCCTTCAACTTTTTGAGTTGTTAAGCCACAAGGCCAAAACTTGTTTTCATGGACAAAACTACCCTATGATAGGATACCTTAAGGTTTAGACACTTTTATAAGATTTAGGGTGCATTTTTCACTTATAGGGTTGTAGTGGTTTAAGTACTTTCATAGGGTTTCAGGTTTTAGGCACTTTCATAAGATATCTTAAAGTTTAAAATTTTTGACACTTTCATAGGGTACCCTAGAGTTATAGGTACTTTCACTAATTTGAAGTTATTAGCGAACTTTCACTAGTTTTGCAAAAAGGGTATTTTAGTAATCATGCAGTACACTTGTCCTTATGTTTGATTGCAAAAGATGCATGCCCTTGAGTTCAAACAATATAAATATGATGAATTTTTGGCCAAATCAACTGATTGTTTATGACGCGAGCCGATCTCAAACGAGCTTTTATCAAGTCAAACACGAGTTGATCTCTAGGATTTTTGTGAGTATAACAAGCCGAACATTCCAAGTAGTAGTTTGTTAAAGCTTGATTTGGAATCTTAACGAGCTATAAAAAAACGTTCAAGTTTGGTTTATTTACGTAACCAATCTTAAGCTTTTAATAAATGAACCCGAGTTTAAACTTGAGTAACTTAATTTGTTTAGTAGCCCTACAAGAAATGAACTTTGCTACGGCAACTGACTGTGGGCCACGTGGGCCCTAATGGGCCCCGCACAAAAAATCCAGATCGTTCAATAATTTTAAAAAAATAATGAGTGGTCCCATGAAAACTAGCTCATGGTATGCAGTATTACAATTCTCGCCCAAGCCGCTAGTTGTCTAAAGAAGTGTGGTCCGAACAAAACTCTCTCCTGCTAAGATGCTCCTATTTTGTAAGTAATTTGGTTTCTTAACGTGTAGCCCCACTTTTGTGGGTGGCCCGAGATCTTCTGTGTCAAAAAATAGTATGCTCTTTTGTTGAATACATTTTCGACTATTGGATCACACAAAATTTTTAAAATTTAAAAAAACTTTCACAATTTAACTGCCTATATACTCCGTATCTCTTAAGTTTAGTTGAATACATGGCTATGTTTGATGATCACGTAAGGTCTTATCCCGAGGAGTGCTGTTATAGGTACATACACTGCGTACATACGCACTTCAAAACTGTCTCAAGTCCTACAGAAAAGATCCGAGCTGCTTATCTTGTTCAAAATAATTTATTTACAATCCCTGTAAAAAATTATCTCAATCCAATATCGATAAAGGCGTTTACGAAATATTTATTTTTGCTATAGAATCCAGGCCTAAATTCTAAAGCAAAGTTGGATATTTCGTAAACGTTTTTAGCGATATCGGATTGAATTGATTTTTTTACAAGGCCCATAAACAAACTATTTAAAAAAAATGAGTGGCTTAGATCATTTTTGTAGAACTTAAAGTGGATCTAAAATGCGTATGTACGTAGTGTAAGTACATGAATGTATGTACCCATGGACTTTCCGTATCCCGAGGGTGGCTTGGGATAGGGCATGCCATGGTACGTATTTTTGTGAGTTTGGATATGGTACTAGCACCATTGTTTGCAAAATGGTACTGACGTCACGCATAAGAAATGATGGAGAGAGTCAAGTGTTACTGAAATTTAGTATACAAATACTAGTAGTAGTAACAATAATGCTAAGGGTACAGCATACAGCACCCACGCACAAATCCATTTTGTGCCAGTCTCGAATTCCACAAAGATGATCGGAACCGCTCATTTTGTTCAAAATATTTTACTTAAAGGAATCTAAAAAAAATAATCTCAATCCGAAATTGGTAAAGGCATTTATGAATCATACAACTTTTTGCTTCAGAATTTGGCCTGAATTTCTAAAGCAAAGTTGAATGATTTGTAAATGCCCATACCATTATCAGATTAAGATGCTTTTTTATAGAAACACTAAACAATATATTTTGAACAAAATGAGCAGCTTTGATTATCTTTATGAGACCCGAGACGGACATAAAATAGATATGTACACAATTGTTGTACGGGATTTGCTGTACTTGTAGCACTACTGTAGTAGTAATTACTACCGGATACATGAAATTTGTTAGGATCTATGTAGATGAGTTAAACAGATTGTAAATATCATCTTGATCTGTAGTGATAATTAATTAAGTCATTAAATGAGGGTTCTCCAACAACTTTTATTTGTTCTAAGAAAATTAATATCCATAGAACCAAATCTATTATTGCCTTAAGTGTTTTTTTTTTTTCCTTCCCTTTTTCAAATGGTGATGAATTCTTCAAGTTTTAATTCTACGTCTACATATATACAAGAAAATTGGCCTATTGCTACAAGGAAATAAAATTGTAACTAAACGTTCAAATATTGTCACTGAAATACTTTAGTAAGTGATGCAAAATTTGCTGTCACAAGGATGTTACTAAACATGTGTAGCTAAAATTACATTGTGACAACTATTTTTACAAAGATGTCATTAATACGTATCACCTATTTGACAAAGCGAAATTCATCACTATAAATTTTCTTATTTGACAACATTAAAAAGGCACAACATATATATTACTTAATTTGTTGGATAGCTACGGCCTACCAGTACGTGAACACACAACTTCTTTTTTTTTTTTTTTATAGGCAAAAGTTTATTAACTAGAGTGGTTTGTGAATGATGGGATAGGTTTATTCGTACCTATAAGTAATAAGTATCTCAACTTTCCTGAGATGGTGTTTCAAGATCGAGAAAGATCTTCCTCCTCCGTAGAGTGCTCTCTCACTTCGCCCTCCAACTCTTCTGAGTCTGATGCTGCTGCTGTTGTGGTTGTGGTTGTTATGGAGCCAGAAGAGTACACCACTGCAAGTCTGCATCCTGTCCGTCAGTCACCGGTTGCACTGCTCTGATCCTTTGCATGTCAGACGCTCCTACTCGCTTCTTCCTCTCTTATCACTCTTGCTTCCCCAATTTTTGTTTAGAGAGTTAAGAAGTCATCCGTTAGCCACTTAGGGCTTGTTTGATAACCTAAATTTAGCACTTAATACTTAATCAATTAAGTAATAAGTGATTCAGTAGGTTTGATAACCACATTTTATATTGCTTAACAAATTAAGTACCACTTAAAATATAGGCCAAAAAGTTGAAAAAAATTAAGTAGCTTTGAGCTACTTAGGGGCTGTTTGATGAAACTGAAAGCTGAAAAATTAAGTACTGGAAATTGTATGCTGAAATTTTTAAGCTAAAAAGCTGTTTAATAAATATATTAAGTACTGAATTAAGAAAATGATGAATTAATTTTGTTCCAATTCTATCTTAATTTACTAACGGTCACAATATACTTTTGGTAGTGGTGGTGGGGGAGTGGTGGAGGTAGTAGGAGTGCTGGTAGTGGTGGTGGTGGCCGGAGTGGCAGTGGTGGTGGTAGAGTGGCGGTGGTGGTGATGGTTGTGATGATGGTGGTGGAGTGGTGGAGGTGGTGGTAGGAGCGGTGGTGTGTGGTGGTGTAATGATGGTAGTGGTGGTGGTGATGTGGTGGTGATGGTGGTGGTGGTGGAGTGATGGAGAAAGTGGTGGTGGTGGAGTGGTGGTGGTGGTGCAGTGATGGTAGTGGTGGGGAGTGGCGGTGGTGTAGTGATGGTAGTGGTGGTGGTTGTGGTGGAGTTATGGTTGTGGTGGAGTGGTGGAGCTGGTGATGTGGTGGTGGTGGTGGTAGTGGAGGAAGTGGTGGTGGAGTTGGTGGTGGTGATGTGGTGGTGGTGGTGATGGTGGTGGTCGAGGGAGTGGTGGTGGTGGTGGTGGTGATATGGTGGAGGAGGAGTGGTGGTAGTGGAGGTGGTGGAGTGGTGGAGGTGGTGGTCGTGATGGTGGTGGTGGAGTGGCGGAGGTGTTGGTGGAAGTGGTTGTGGTAGTAGTATGACGGTTGAATGTAAGTATACAAAAATTCAGTCAGAATTATACAAAAATTCAGTCAGAATTAAGTAGCTCAAAGCTACTTAATCTTTTTCAACTTTTTAGCCTATATTTTAAGTGGTACTTAATTTGTTAAGTAATATGAAATGTGGTTATCAAACCTACTGAATCACTTATTATTTAATTGATTCAGTATTAAGTGCTGAATTTAGATTATCAAACAAGTCTTTAATTCTTGATGAATTTTTGTATACTTACATTTAACCATCATACCACCACTACAACCACTCCCACCCACACCGACACCGCCACCACTCCACCACCTCCACTACCACCACCTCCACCACCACTCCACCACCACCACCACCACCTCCACTTCCTCCACTACCACCACTACCACCACCACCACCTCCACTACCACCTCCACCACTACCACCACTCCACCTCCACCACATCACCACCACCAGCTCCACCACCACCGCTCCTACCACCACCTCCACCACTCCACCACTATCATCACAACCACCACCACTCCACCACCACCTCCACCACTCCACCACTATCATCACAACCACCACCACTCCACCACCACTACCATCACTACACCACCACCACCACCACTACCAGCACTACACCACCACTCCTACCACCTCCACCACTCCACCACCATTACCAAAATTATATTGTGACCGTTAGTAAATTAAGAGAGAATTGAAACAAAATTAATTCATCATTTTTTTAATTCAGTACTTAATATATTTATCAAACAGCTTTTCAGCTTAAAAATTTCAGCATTCAGTTTCCAGTACTTAATTTTTCAGCTTTCAATTTCAGTTTTTAGTTTTATCAAACAACCCCTTAGCCTTCAGTTTGAATCAGGTTCATTCCAATATGTTCCAACTGTTAATGACTTGGAATCATATTTTCATTCCTATCATCCAACCATAGCCTTATTTTTAAGTATTTGAGATTAATGATTTGGAATTATATTTTCATTCCTACCATCCAACCATAGCCTTGCTTTTAAGTATATTTGATAAAAACAAGGCTTTTTCTTTCCCCACGTTTCCGAAAACAGCCATGCTAGGAACACCGCACGCCGGAGACTGCATGGGCCACCGCACATCGTGTGGGGTCTATCTTGGGTGGGCCCCACGAAATACAAAAAAAATACTCATAAATTATAAAATAAGTTTTTATGGGGTCCTATATAAATTTTAAAATTTATGAATATTTTTTCTGTATTTTTGTGAAGTCCGGAGTGAATCCCATACAGCGTGCTGTGGCCATGCAGTGGACGGGGTGTGGTGATTATAAACTTTCGTTCCGAAAAACCCCAGTATAGTCAATTTTTTGCCCGGTTCATCCTTAGGGCTTTGGTTCCACTTTCTAGTGTTGTTTTTTTCTTATGTCTAGGACTAGAACAAATTTTTCTAAACCCTTTTTACGCTGCAAAGGTCCTGTTGTTATTTAGGGATTGTAGATGATTTATGTGGATTTTCGACTTTTTTTTTTGGTATCACGCATCAAGAATATAGATTTTCTTGTAGTGCAGTGAGAGCCAAGATTGTGGATGGTGGTTATTAGTTGTAAGCCCATGATCGGTTCATTGAATTAAGAACTTAACACCATCCCATATAAAATAGGAGTAATTAGCCCCAAAGTACTTTTCATTATGTCTGTTTTCAATTTTGATACTGTATGATTTAGTGTTTTCTTGGATTACTTACAATTACCCCCTTGTTCTGGGATGCAGTTATTTTTTCTTTTATCTCAATAGATTACTCCTTTTTAGGTACGTGCTTTGCATTTGTGTTAGTTTCACTTCTTCCTTTCATAACTGCAGCATGAATTTTTCAGGAAAAATTATTGCAATGGAGTCAACGGTGAAATTTATGATACCTGTTGGAGGTGATAAAAATATATCAGCTAAAACAGTTACCTTGTCGGTTTCAATCGGAGGTAATTCTTCGTTCTAGCCCAATCTTACTATCATGTTCTCCTTTGGGTGGGTGGGTCCTTTTCTTTTCAAGTTTTTCCATGTATGGTATCTAACAATTTATTACTTTTGAGTGAAGAATCATCATTTGTTACCTAAATGAATTTGAAGCAAAAAAAGGTCCCCCAATGTATGTGCCGAACATCTGATAAGTGATAACAGTCTACTAGGAGTAATTATATATATATTTTTTGCTTTTCAAATGTTTACTGTGCTGAATTCATTCATTCATTCATTCATTTCTAATTGGGAATAGAATGCTTTAGGTCACATTAGACGGTCAGAGAGGCAGTCAAGCATGCCAAGGGATCAATAGTATAGTTGAGAAGTTCAAACCGTAACTGTGCTGAATTATCCATCTGCATCCACAAGCTATTTACTGTTGGTCTTAGGATTAAACTAATGATCACTTGTTCTTACACAAGGTACTTAAGCTTTAAGCCTCTCTAGAATTCATATTTGGTGGAAACATGTCTTCATGATAATATACTTAAAATTGCATCTTGAAGTTTACGTGATCATTGGAATTCAGGTTTGTCGGAGCTCAACATTCGTATACTAGTGGACCAGTGGTTTGTCGGGGATTTTGGAATGTATGCCGGATATGCCATCGATTATTTGGGACATTGTGTTTAATTTGTTAGGAGATTAGGCATGCTTTGAGATTCTTGTTCTTTCGCACCTCAAGTTTGTTCCTTTGATTTTGGAGTGAAATCTTTTGTGGCTATCAATATTATTATTAGATGCTTTGGAATGGCAAATTCAGCTATAGCTCTCACGGATTTGCTAATTAATTGCTATCCTTGAGGTTTTGTTCATGAGTATGGGAGGTGAAAGTGTTTTCCTAATGAATCTGCAGTACGTTCTAACTATTGGTTCCTTTAATATGATTCATCTGGTGGTTGCCCCGATGTTGTAGGTCTACCGTTATAGGTTGGGACGTAGGGGTAAGTAGGGTAGTCTTAAATTTGGAAAATTAGTAAGCAATTCGCGCTTCACTGATAAGTCTATAATATGCCGTATACGGGAGTCTTTGAGTTGTCGAAAGAGACGACTCATTTGCAGTAAGATCCATTACTATCATCTTTGATCAAGTACGCTGCGACGCATGTCATCATTTGTTAAACAGGAGATTGCCTTGATCCACATGATGTTGGTTAATGGCTGCATCTTTTTGTTTGATCAAAGAAGTTATCATGATTTGTTTCAAGCACAAATTTTTATAGTCGTCCATCTAATTTTACAATTGTCTCAGTCTCTGCCCTTGGGGTCTCTTCTAGAAGGTGCTGGTCTGCTACAGGGCCCACTAGTTTATCTGCAAAAGAAATCTGGCCGGCGCGGGGTCAGGGTACTCCGTACCATGAGTGATGAGATTCACCAAGTAGAATAATCCTATCCTTCCGCCTCTCATACATATAATATAAACAAGAAGATAAGATAATGATGTGATAAGCAAATAGTAAATAGAGCAAGATCAGTTAATAATAATTCGGGAAATATCACATCCACCTTTTCTTACTATCCAATAGTCTTAAGTGCCTTCTAAGATCTTATCCACAAGATCCTTTCCTCCTATATCTTTTAACTTTGACCGTCCCATAGAATAACTATTCCTTTATCAGTCATGCACCGGGGTTACAAACAAAACAAGTAAATTATGTATTTAGTCTGTACTTACAACCATGATAAGGGGATAGCTCACCATGACAACTCAGCGTTAGGGATTGTTCTTGTCACTGGGATCCTTTACCGTCTCCCAATTCTACCTCTAGGTACTTTACCATACCCCTAAACCACACAATGGGTACTGTAATGCATCCTGAGATACTTCCCGATCCCATGATATTGTACCCAGGCAATCTCTACTTACTCACACTTACATCCGTTCCTAGGATCTTTATGGATACTTTACCGTACCACTAAACCAGACACTGGGTACTGTACTGCATCCTGAGATCCTTCACTGTCTCCCAAGATACTGTACCCGAACAATCTCCACTTGCCCAAACTTACAACCGTTCCTAGGACCTTTACCAGTCCATACTTTCTCATTTCTTTTACAGTAAAGATTGAGGTACAGCAGTTTGTGCACAGCAGCCCCGTACAGATGGAAGCAAAGTTGGATGATTCGTAAACACCTTTTCCGATATCGGATTGAGATGATTTTTTACAGGGACCGTAAACAACATGTTTTGAACAAAATGAGCGGCTCCGATCATCTTTGCGGGACCCGAGACGGGCGCAAAGCCCATCTGTACGGGGCTGCTGTGCACAAACTGCTGTACCATTAGCAGCCCTCTTTCTTTTATCCTGTACCTGTCAACATCTATGTTTTCTATTCAGGAAGCCAACCCCCAAAATTCAAACTAGAATAGCATAATCAATGAATTGGTCGAGTAAAAATCATGTTTCAGCAGGCTCCGGCTGTGGTGCTCCCAAGTGGTTTGGGAGCACCATACTCCCAAATTGTACTAGCACTTTCTTCACCATTGGATTGAAGAACAAGAGATCTCCACCCTTGAATTCCTAAAAGCCCAACAGGTTACCACCCGGTAACACTTTTCTCTTTCTCTGGGGACAAATTATTCGGTGCTCCTGACTCTTATTACTTCCAATCAACCATTCATGTTAGCATTGGGCTACCTAACAAACTATACATTGGCACGTACAGTTTTGTTGTGCTCTTTTTCTTTTATTTTCTTATATATTTTTTCTAATTGCAAATGTAGTCACATGGTGCACACTCTTGTTCTCTTGGGCCAATGATTATTCACATGAATTTTTGGTATTTTTTATTTTGGTATTTTTTTCCCGTTGGTTTTAAGAATGGTTTGGTAAATTTACATTACCTTTTTTGAATTAATCATTCGTCTGCCTATCGAGTGGATTATTCTTATTTATCCAAAAAAATTTGTTAAATTTTAAGAATAATTTTCATCTCATTGAGAATAATAAATAAAAGAATAAAAAACATTAGTCAACCTTAAAAAATTGTTTGTTTTTATCTTCAGTAAACGTTTTTAAGCGTTTGGTAATACTATTAAATAAGGATGGATAGAGGATAAGATGGTAGAAGAGGAGATTATGTGATTGGGGGATATAAATTTAGTATGGACACAGTTGGAGGTGACTCTAAATTGTTCTACTACAGAGGGACTTTCGCCATAAGAAAAATAAACATTAAGAACAACAAATAAATAGTTCAGATCATTATGTGCAATCGTGGTGGATCCAGTTTTGCATCACATGAAGGTTGCATGAGAGGATCCACACTCATTAGTATCATATTGTTTCAATCCATAATAATTAATACGCACTACCATATAAAGTGATATGTATTGTCTCATAAACAATGGTAAGCGTAACCTTAAAAAATTATAAAAGTATGAAAATTAAAGCTTGGTTAGATTATTGTGAAACACTTATTTTTATTCTTCAACTTATGGTCATTGAGTAAGTTGGTAAGAGCTAATAATCACAAACAAATTTATTTATTTTTGATAAAAACTTATTTGGTTAGGTTCTTCATCTTATTGGATTTTTGAAAGTTAAGAAGTTTCTTCTTTAATATTCATTTCTTTTAGAAGAAAAGAGATGAATATGGGAGCTAGAGTGATTAATTTTGAAGAGTTGAAGGTAGGTATGGATAAATCTAGTATCATTAATGCTATAATTGGTGGTAGGTAAGCAAGGCAATGATCAAAATGTGTTAACTCTCCGTAGTAAATGTGGTTTCATCATATAGTCATTGTTGGCTTTCAACAAAGTAAAAAACAATAAAGACGTGGTAAGTGTTGTGAACAAGAGTTAGCTCATGGTAAAATGTGATCAGTTTGCATGTTAAGATTGGTTTCACCATATAGTCGTTTTTCCTTATTTCATGGTAAGTATTGTCAACCACGTGATAAGTATTATCAACGAATATTTGTCCATCGTAAAAATTCAGTTTTTGTGGTATCTTTTGCCTTATGCTTTGGTAAGTAAGCTTTATTCTATAGTAAATATGACATTAATGACGGGTGTGTATACATTTATATATATCTTCATTAATGTCATATTACCTACCACATTCAATTTTATTTGGATCTATTGTATTACTTTTATGATAAATTAAATAAAAGCATTTATATTAATAAAATCACTTTTAAAAAAAAGATCAAATAAATGAGATATTTCAATTTACTAGTTCACTAGTGGTTACTCTTACATTAGCCAAAGTGATCAATGTTAGCCTCAAAAACTATTACTCCTTCATTTGCTAAGTGATCAATGTTAACCATCAAATAACCATTTTTGAAATTTGCTAATTGTGTAACTTGAAGGTTTGAAATAGATAAGTCTGTGGTTAAACAATTAAACAAATTAGTCAGCTTACTTTGGCCAATTATATTAATTTCACTAATCACTATCAATCAACATCATTGTTAATTACCACATCTGCCAAATATGGTCTTAATCGATTCAAATTGTTTAGTCAATTGGCTGAACATATAACCAAATCAATCAATTATAAATGAATCAATTTTCGTTGATTGATCGCTACCAAGTATATTAGTATCAACACTATTAGTTGTTACATTTGCAAAATATATAATATTGGTCACAATAAACTATATTAATGAAATTGAATAGCCTAATTTCATTAAATACTACCACAAATTCAATTGACAATCCTACAAAATTATTCAATAGCTATTAAACAAAAATATATTTATCGTTCAATTTTGTTGTAATAATCAGCTTGTAGCATTATTTTATAATATATATTAACTAAATTTGTAAGCTATCAAAATATTAATAAATATCTTGTTTTTTCCATAATATTTAAAATTAAGTTACTTAAATGATTATTTGAAAATTTATAATGTCATTTGGAAATTATGGAAAATATTTTTCAAATTTTTATATTTTCATAACAAATTAATATTTTAAACTAGATTTATAAATGAACACCAATTTTTAGATATTTCTTCTAATATATAAATGTCTAAAATTTACAAATTTTCCCGCCAAAAAATTGGGTACTCTTTTTTTTTCTTTTCAACTTAATGGTAACTTGTTACTTGACCAACCGGTTGTAGTAAGTGTTGCCTGTTTGTGTAGTAAGTGTTACCTTATACAATGGTAAGTGTTGCCTTAGTCAATGGTAAGTGTTGCCTGTTCTATGGTAAGTAATCCTCCATTTTTTTTTTTTTGTCAAAGTTCACAAAACCATCTCGGTTTTAACAAAACCACTCAACTTTTGATTTTTGGTTTTGATCCAAGGGCTGTAATTTAGTTATTTTCAATCCAATGGTCCATATTCATTGGGAGTATAATGCTCCCATACCACTTGGGAGCATCATAGAAGTGTTGGTTTCAGCAGCACGAATAAATTGGGCAATACAAGTCACGACCTTTCCGCCTAATATTTTATGAAGTTGGGCCGTTGCCCTTAAGTTATTAATGACAAGCAATTTTATTAATTAATTTTGAAAATTGAATTGAGTTGTTTAGCTGGGTGTAAAGGTAATTCGGTCATTATGTAATTGTGCAAAAATAGATTCCAGAAAACATTTCATTAATTGAATTTTAGTGTAGATTTCAAGTTTAAATAAGTTATTACTCAACTTATAAGGTTTTTGTTTATTTTCTAAAATAAAGTCCACTTACTATCTTTAATATAATTTTATATTTGTAGCCAGTAAACTAATAACATTCACTTATTATGAGAAACTAGTTTTTTTTGTTATTTCATAAAAATCTAATACTAGTATCTTTTTAACTTATAAATGAGTTGTTTATAAATGAGTTGTAGTTAATGCGTACTTATACACATTATAACCACATTAACATTGATTAAGGATAAATTAGTCTTGACATAAATTTAGCATATTAAACATTAATAAAAAGTAACATGTAGGGTTTAAAATGAGACAAGTCATAACGTAAGGTCGAATGTGGGTACTCGTGTAAGCATATGTAAGCATAAGGGGCTACGTTCCAGTTTACCTTCTTTTTTCTAAATTTTTTTTTTTAATTTTTATACTCAAATATAATGAAAATGACATGAAGGTTTGCTCTGATACCAAAAGATAAACTTATGTAGGAGAATCAAAATAAATACGCAGCGAAAAATTACTTACCTTCTGCCATAGTGTTTAAGTCTTGAGAAACCTGAAAACCTTTTCGACCTTGAACCAAAATGTTTCACAAACACAATTAAACTCTCACTAATTGTTTTGGAGAGCAATGGGTAGGATTTCCAATCTAATCTATATCAGTGTATTCACACTTGTAACTTGATGATAACCACATGCCTTTATATAGATAGATCGGGACCCTTACCCAATGGACACAACCCTTCATACTTCCTTTTATCAAAGAAGTAATAAGACATTTATTCATTAATAATTGCAACCTTACATATGAATGGTCACTAAACCCATTCATAGATAGTTACCATATCTATTCATGAATAGTCACCAAACCTTTTCATGAATAGTTACCAATTATTTAAGCAATATTTTATTTAAATCTAATACTCATACTTTAGTTATAAACCATAAACACTATAAATTATAATTAGGATTGATGTGGCATTTGAGCCACATAAATAAATTCCAACATTCTCCCACTTGGCTCACATGACAAATCAACCAAAAGCTGCTAGGTAGAAGATACTAAGTAATTTTTTTTTTATAGGCAAAGAAATTATATTAGAAACTCGATAATAGGTGATGTGGCATTTGAGCCACATAAATAAATTCCAACATTCTCCGACTTGGCTCACATGACAAATCAACCAAAAACTGCTGGGTAGAAGATACTACGTATTTTGTTTTTTTTTTTTGATAGGCAAAGAAATTATATTAAAAACTCGATAATGGGTACATCGAGAAGGATAGGGCAAGCATCATTGAAAGGAAAAAAAAACCAATCCAATCATATGCTAGCCAACAATCCAAAAATAGAAGAAGAAAGACCAACCAAGAGTTGAAAAAAAAAAAAAGAGAATTACAAAAGGACTCAGATTTTATTCTTTCTAATGCCATCCAAATGGCTTCTGAAGTCTTCAACAGAATAAATTGAAAGATTGCATCTCCCTTTAACCCAAAAAGCCACTCTTAGTTTGATAAGGTCAACCACTTCCTCAACAGTAGGAATTGAATTGTTGAAGACAAGGTCATTTCTTGCTTTTCAAATAGACCAAAGACCGGCATAAAGTGTAGTGTTCCGACAAATTTCCTCCAAGTTATGAAAAGAATGGAGAACCAAAAATCGATCAGACTAGTGATAGATGAAGGACAAATCCAAAAAATATTCCCCCAAGTAAAGATATCGCACCAAATATTCCAAGTGAAGTTGCAAAGGTGAAGCAAGTGAGAGGGTGTCTCTGAAGAAGCAGAGCATATAGGGCAGTTGCTAAGATTTGGAGGAATAATATTTCTCCTAACTAATACGGATCTGGTAGCAATTTTTTCTTGAGCAGCTAGCCAAACAAAAGCATCAGTTCTTGCTAGACCGAGATTTTTCCAAATGGAGCTGAGGCTGATGTAACATTGAAAGATTCTTATCTCCCAATTGGAATAAGCTGATTTTACAGAGAAGCATCCATTGGAACTCAATGTCCATTGAGGATGATCATCCCTTGAAGGAACTAAGTTGAAATTTCTTAACTTATCTTGAACAGAGGTCAGAACACTGTCCTCCCAAGGGCATAGTCTTCCTCCCAAGGGCGTAGTCTTCTTCAAAAAAGAAGGTTCCAATCTTCAGATGGCGATGTTGGGGAGATATCATTAAAAGATACTAAGTATTGTATATGACTATAGAACAACTGCTCAAATAACGGTCTGTAGTAGAAAGATTGAGCACGAGTCATGACGGTTATGCTATTTAAGCAAGCATACCTTCCATGTATTACAATGGACAAACCTCACAAAACTTTATGTGGTATCCCCTGTAAATCATGACTAACTTATAGTCACTTAGGGTCCGCTTTATTTATCCCAACAGATAACTGTATACGTACTTCATACTTTATGTGCACATGTACGTCTTTATTCTCTAAGAACACTTACAGTGTGGCAAAACTTTAATTGAGCATCAATATGGGAGAAAACAAATATGAAAACAAAACTAATTATTTTCCTATGGGAAAAATAAATAATTTTATCAATTCAACCTAAATAGTAGATGCCATGCAATTAACACAAACACATTTCAATCACTACTCCATATGTGACTCTCTCCTAATATCAAACATCATAACACCTTAAGATGTTGTGGCTAATCTTAAAAATTATAACGTTCAAGTCATCTCAAAAGGCATCAACCAAATTTTAATGGGACAACTACAAATGCCACATATTCACCGTATAGTTTCACAATCGTCAGTCTACGTCATGATCAAAGTGTAAACAAAAATTACGAGAGCGAAATTGGTTTAAATCAAGTCAAACTCCATTGATCATGTATATAGTACTCTGTATGAAGACATCTAGAGATCTAGTATCCAATTATCAAAACTTGGATTTATATGTCTTAACAGAAACAATGATAATGCAAGTAAGCATATGAAACATCATTTGTTTTGACCAATATATTCACTGTGAATAAATAACAAAACAGGAAAAATCATTTTTTTTTTCCCGATGTCTTCTTTGCATGTAGTAGGACAAAACATACCATATTCGTAAGGAGATGGAATTAAGATTGGGATTGGTAGTGAGATGAGATTGTTAATGAGAAGGGATTGATAATGAGTATGTTTGTTTGGGATGGGATTAGATGATGAGATTATTAATATCATGTTTGTTTGAGATGAGATTAGATGATGGGATTGGATTGGATTGATTGAAGAAATTGGTAATGAGAAGGGATTAGTAATGAGAATGGGTTGGGATCGGACTACGAATACCAAGTCCCACGGGGTATTGCTAATACCCCCTAAAGGCCGGATTGGACATCCCAACGGACTAATTGTTCGGACCTTTTTTTGTTACCAAACAAAGTATTAATAATCCCATGGGATTACTACTCTAATCCCAACCCCCAAACCCGTTATCAAACGGGGCCGTAAATCAATGTCTAAAAGCTACTGTGGTCAAATAGATTCACATTTACCCTTCAAGCATCCAAATTCTCAGTGATGGCAATAGAGTAAAGAATGAGAAACGACAACAGTAATTCTCATTCTCGAAAGTCACGTAAATTTCAGTGAGCAATTAAAGAAGCAAAACAAGTGCTTCGATTTTATCGGCAAACCCATGATGCCCAAGATCAATACTGAAATGGATTGATATAAAAAGTATTTCGTCTACATGAATTCAAAATAGCAGTGAATGTTTCCGATAAGTTTCGATAATCAACTAATTCATACTAAACACAATGACATGAAGGTTTGCTCGGATACCAAATGATAGACCTATGTAGGAGAATCAAAATAAATACGTAGCAGAAAATCATTTACCTTCTGCCATAGTGTTTAAGTCTTGAGAAACCCGAAAACCGTTTCGACCTTGAACCAATATGTTTCACAAACAATAACTCTCACTAATTGTTTTGGAGAGCAATGGGTAGGATTTTCAATCTAATCTATATCAGTGTATTCACACCTGTAACTTGATAGTAACCACATGCCTTTATATAGATAGATCGGGACCCTTACTCAATGGACACAACCCTTCATACTTTCTTCCATCAAAAAAGTAATAAGACACTTATTTATTAATAGTTGTAACCTTACATATGAGTGGTTACTAAATCCATTTATGGATAGTCACCATATCTATTCATAAATAGTCACCAAATCTTTTCATGAATAGTTACCAATTATTTAGGCAATGTTTTATTTAAATCTAATATCTATATTTTAGTTATAAACATAAACACTATAAAATATAATTAGGATTGATATGGCATGTGAGCCACATAAATAAATTCCAACTAGGATAGGATTATAAAACTCCATCTCCAGCTGAGGAGCGAAAATGGTTGTGGCTCGATTAGAATGGTTATTCCACAAAACTCAAATAAGTACGGAATTCATATTTTCGAACTAAAAAATAATATAAATGAAAAATAATTTTTCAATTTTTTGTTGCACCGTATTAAAGATCTCAATGAGATCTATCAAATAAAATACATATTGATAGAAAAATTATTTACGTAAGCACATGATTTTTGAGTTTGAAATTGTCTTCTTAAAAAGTAAATACTTATTTTTCTTTGTCGAACATGCCTTATTATTAGATAAAAAATAAGTACTTAGGCCCCGTTCCAGAACGTTGTTTAAGTACTTATTTTTTAAAAAGGCAATTTCAAGCTCAAAAATAATGTATTTACGCAAATAATTTTCCTAGTAATATAGATATTATTTGATAGATTTTATTGAGATCTTTTATACGGTGCAAAAAAAATAAAAAAAATAGTTTTTATTTACATTATTTTTGAGTTTAAAAATGTGAAATAAGTACTTATTTTTTAAAAATGTGTTCTGGAACGAGCTAAATACGTTATGGAACAGGGCCCCTTATATCGTCTCATGAAAGAAAGGAAAAAAAAAAGAAGTCAAACTGCATCCGAAATTATTACCAGCATCTTTCATCATATAGGCCCCGTTTGATAAATGGATTGAAGGTTAAGATTTGATTGCTAAGGTGATGGTATTAGTAATACTGTGTTTGGTTTTTAAAATTGGTCTGGATTGGGTAGTCTTATGGGATGAACAATCCGGCTCATAGGGGTTATTAGCAATACCCCTTGGGACTTGGTATTCGTAGTCCAATCCCGACCCATTCTCATTATCAATTCATTCTCATTACCAATTTCGTCTATCAATCCAATCTTATCTCAAACAAATATGATATTAATAATCTCATCATCTAATCACAGGAAGAACAGAAGGGTAATTTTCTGGAAATCTGCAGAGTAGAAATTTCGTATCTGTCCTGATTTTGTGAATTTTTTTTGAGGCAGTTCCTAAGCTCCAAAAATTATGATATTTTTATAGAGAGTTTCTCTATGAGTTCTTTATCTATGGTAAAAATTTCAGGATCAGATTTGAAGTATTGAATTCTATAAAAATTCGTGACCATGTGGCGCGCAGTTTTCGTACTGTGCTGACTGCACAGACACGTGTTAAGGAAACGACCATAATTTTGAGCTCAGGCAATAAAATTGCGATCCAATTTCTGATTTTGAGCCTAGACTTGTAGACCTAAAAAAATGCATGAAGATCATGGCTTAGTTATTCTTATACAAAGTCAGTTTTTGCGTTAAAGTTTATGGAACTGCAGTTTCTGAGATTATTTTCTTGGGCTAGCTATCTAACTTCATACGTCTACCTTAGGACCTTATGTTCATTAAAAATAGACTTGTTAGGCATCTTCTAATCATGTTTTTATTGCCTAATTGTTTTAGGAAGCTCGGGTGGTTCGTAGAGCCGAGGTGAGTGATTTAATACCTAAACACATAGTTTGAACTTGTTTTCCTTATCGACATTATTTGAACATGTTTTATAAATTGTGTACTCCATGGATACCAACGGAAGGTGGATTTATTTGTGAAATATTTGCGAATCTATTTAATGGCATTCCCAACGTCCAGTCTTGCTAGGGGACGGCTTAATGGCTAGAAAGGGTGTTTGAGGTTGGTGTGTATTTTGGGATAACGCATAAACGTCTGGCTTATCCACTACCGGGGACACCCGGTAGCTTTTGAATTTTGAATAGCAGAATGTGCATTATATTTGGCTTATGGTTTTGAGTGCTTTGTTTTGACATATTATCAAATTATTTTGCATTGTCCATGGAAGGCATGTGAGTTAAGTATTAATCATTCACACGAGTTTTGGCTTATGGATTTTCTTTACCACCTTTCAGGAAGCGACGCGTAGCGTGGCATGGTGTTTATTTTTGGGATGTGTAGTATTTTTTGGAAACTTGCAGAAAGAAAGTTGTGCTTGTAGATCTTAGCTTTGTACATGGTTTGTTAGCTATTGAGTTTGTAAGTAAGCACAGCTCTGAGAGGTTTATCTTTTGGTTTGTAAAAACCTAAGTAAGACTTTGGTTCGTTATCAATAAAAGTCGTCTTTTGCTTCCGCTGTTATGTTTAGTCCCTTTTGACTATCGCTTGCTTAGATGATATTTGATTTGTGATTTGGCCTTAGTGAGAAATCACTGGCATTTGTCATGATTAAGACCTCAAGGGGCGGGTCAGGGTTGTGACAAATTTTTGGTATCAGAGCAATACGTATAGACAATGAGATGCACGTCTAGCAATGACTCACACACAAACCCTCAAAGCTTAAGGACAAGTGAAGTCTATGTGCTAAGTGAGCAATATTGGATACTATGCTGTGAAATTTTTAAAGTGATTGTTACATGATTATATGCGCAAACATTTATGTGATCATGATAAAAATTGTACAATGTGAATTTTGTCTCTTTTGATTTAGCAAATGGAGCATCGGGTTATTCCGGAGGGGGCACAACCTCCACTTGTTGATAGGTTGGAGAGAATGGAGCAGATACTTGAGGGATTACTTGGGGTAATGGCCTAGCAAAATCAGCCACGGCCTGTTGTGATTGGAGAACCTGCTAGAGTTTAGCCGATTAGTATTAAAGATTTTCAGAAAATGAAACCTCCAACCCTTGAAGGGGGAATTGATGGGCTCAAGGCTTACAATTGGGTTCAGGGTATGGAGAAAATATTTACGGTTATTTAGGTTCAGTGTCCAGAAACACACAAGGTGGTTCTTGCTACCTACAACTTTGAAGGAGAAGCTCACAGATGGTGGTTACAACAAAGAGATAGGGAACAAAACATGAATTGGGCTTGGTTTAAGGAGGTATTTTATGAGAAGTACTTCCCACAAACTTTGAAGGACAACAAATGTACTGAGTTGATTAATTTGAAGCAAGGAAATAATATGACGGTGTCTGAATACGATAAAGCTTTTACCGACTTGAGTCAATTCGCACCACACATGATTTCAACGGAGAATCTTAAAGCAAGGAGATTTGAGGAAGGTCTGAAGGATAGTCTTCGCAAGCCAATCAAGATGCTCAGGCTGCCAACATATACGGATGTACTGAATGTGGCTTTAATGTCAGAAACCAAACACCTCTAGTAATGAACAAAGGAGACAAATCAGTTACGTGCCACTAAGGAACCAGGGAGGCACCAATCCATATAAAAAGCAGAATACCTGAACATTTGGGTGGAGTCAAGGTAGTATTGGTGGGGGTAATCAGAACCGGCCATGTGGGAAGTGTGGTAAGGTACAAACAGGGCAATGCTATCGAGATGCTGGAGCGTGTTATAAATGTGGGCAGGTGAGACATTTGATGAGGAATTGTACAAATGCACCAAGGCCGGGATTTATGGATAGACGTGTGGCTTCAATGGGTTCGGGGTTTGCACCAAGACTGATAGCCACTACTAGTTCAGCGCAGAGTTCGGGAGCAAAGTTAGATTCGGGAAAGAGGCAGGGCAGGATGTTTGCAATGACGCCAGAGGACTCTCAAAACACAAATTCGGTGGTGTCAGGTACTCTTCATATTTGTGGTCATTCAGCTCATGTACTTATCGATTTGAGATCTACGCATTCATTTGTTTCTGCACAGTTTGCTATTAAATTGACTAGACCACTTGAATCACTTGGTTACAAATTGCATGTGTCACAACCTATGGGTAGTGGTGTTATATGTTCTACAGTCTATAAGGCGTGTGATATATTAGTTGGAAGTGCGCATCTGTTAGTTGATTTAATTCCTTTAAATATGAGTCATTTCGACGTCATACTGGGGATGGATTGGTTGACTTCCAACTTTGCCATGATAGATTGTATTGCCAAATGGGTTATAATTCAGATACCAGATAAGGGAGATATTATTTTTGAGGGAAAAGCAGTGGTTCCACCGCCTTATTTAATATCTGTCATGCATGCTCGTAGATTGATAAGTAAAGGTTGTCAGGGTTATCTGTGTTCAATTCTTACTACTGAATCTTAAGTAACTACCTTCCAAGATATTCCTATTGTTAATGAGTTTCCTGATGTGTTTCCGAAGGATTTGCCTGGTCTATTGGTTGACAGGGAGATAGAGTTTGTTATTGACTTTGTTTCGGGGACTCAACCGATTTCTAAGACCCCACATTGAATGGCACCGTTGGAGTTGAAGGAACTGAAAGCTCAATTGCAGGAATTACTCGACAAGGGGTTTATCAAACCAAGTATCTCGCCTTGGGGAGCACCGGTCTTATTTGTGAAGAAGAAAGATGGTACAATGGGGCTTTGCATTGACTATCAGGAGCTGAATAAGGTGACTATCAAGAACAGGTATCCACTTCCAAGGATTGATGATTTATTCGATCAATTATAGGGAGCAAGGGTATTTTCTAAAATTGATCTTCGGTCGGGCTACCATTAGTTAAAGGTAAAAGCAAAGGATGTTGAGAAAACAACTTTTAGAACGAGGTATGGACATTATGAATTTTTAGTCATGCCTTTTGGGGTTACTAATGCACTAGCGGCTTTTATGGATTTAATGAATAGAGTGTTCAAGTATTATCTAGATGAATTTGTTGTTGCATTCATCGATGATATACTAGTGTACTCTAAGACTCCGGAACAGCATGCCAAGCACTTGAGGATGGTTCTCCAAACACTACGGGAGAATAAGTTATTTGGCAAATTGAAGAAATGTGAGTTTTGGCTATCTAGTGTTGCATTTCTTGGACATGTGATCAGTGGGGATGGTATTACAGTTGATCCGCAGAAGATTGAGGCGGTAATGAATTGGCCAAGACCGACTATAGTGACAGAAGTTCGCAGCTTCTTATGATTGGCTGGATACTATCGGAAATTTGTGAAAGACTTTTCTAAAATTGCAGGGCCGTTGACTGAATTAACACGAAAGGAAGTACTGTTTGTGTGGACTAAGGAAAGAGAAAACTATTTCTTAGAGTTGAAGGAACGGTTGGTGACAGCGCCAATGCTAACCTTGCCATCAGGGACAGAGGGATTTGTGATTTTCAGCGATGCTTCACATCGAGGTTTGGGTTGTGTTCTGATGCAGCATGAAAAGGTGATCGCTTATGCTTCGTGCCAACTAAAATTGCATGAAAATAATTATCTTACACATGATCTAGAGTTAGCGGCAGTGATTTTTGCTTTGAAATTGTGGCGACACTATTTGTACGGGGCATCATGTGAGATTTATACAGACCATAAGAGCTTGAAATATCTCTTCACGCAAAAGGAGTTGAACTTGAGACAAAGAAGGTGGCTTGAGTTGATGAAGGATTATGACTTGACGATTCAATATCATCCGGGCAAAGCAAATGTGGTTGCAGATGCTTTGAGCCGAAAATCTTCTGGTGAGTTGTGTTATTTACTTACCTCTCAGCGAGGATTGATTAGAGAAATGGAAAAGTTGGAACTAGAGGTTTCTATTCATGGCACTGATGCTATATTACCTGCTTTTGCTGTTCAACCTGTGTTATATGAAATTGTTAGGCAAAGACAATTGAATGATAAATTTTTGAAGAACATTATCGAGGCATGGGAAACTAAACCTAGGGAGGATTTCTCTTTTAGAGATGGTGTGCTAAGATTTCGAAATAGGGATTGTGCACCTCGTATACCAGAAATTCAAAGACAAATCTTGGAGGAGGCTCATAAATCCATATTTGCAGTGCATCCTGGAAGCGACAAAATGTACCGAGATCTTAGGAAAGTGTATTGGTGGCCAGGTATGAAAAGGGAGGTAGCTAAATTTGTTTCGCAATGTCTAACATGCCAACAAGTTAAAGCTGAGCATAAGAATCCAGCGGGGTTGCTTCAATCCTTGCCTATATCAGAATAGAAATGGGAGCATATCACGATGGACTTTGTTGTGGGATTGTCGCGTACACAGAAAGGAAACAATGCAATATGGGTTATTGTAGATCGCTTAACAAAATCTGCTCACTTTTTGCCTGTAAATGTTTCATTTAGTTTGGAGCAGTTGGCTGAACTGTATATTAAGGAAATTATACGATTACATGGTACGCCAGTGTCTATTGTGTCAGACAGGGATTCGAGGTTCACTTCTAATTTTTGGAGGAGTTTGCAAAAGGCTATGGGCACAGAATTGAAATTCAGTACAGCCTTCCATCCACAAACCGACAGTCAATCTGAGAGAGTTATACAAGTTTTGGAGGATATGTTACGGGCTTCTGTTTTAGATTTTCAGGGGAGCTGGGAGAAACATTTATCTCTAGCAGAATTTGCATATAACAATAGTTATCAGGCGAGTATAGGTGCGGCACCTTACGAAGCACCATACGGGAGGAAATATCGATCGCCGATATGTTGGACTGAAGTGGGGGAGAGAAGACTAGAAGGACCGGCTATTGCTGACGAAACTACCGAGAGGATTTAAGTAATTCAAGAAAGATTGAAAGCGGCACAGATTCAGCGAAAGAGTTATGCAGATTTAAAAAGGAGACCGTTGAAATTTGAAGTTAGGGATTTCATATTTTTGAAAGCATCACCAATGAAGGGGGAAAAGCGGTTTGGAAAGGCAGGAAAGCTACAACCGAGGTATGTTGGACCATTTGAAGTTCTAAATAAGGTTGGTGAGGTGAGTTATAGGTTAGCGTTACCGCCAGAGTTATCCTATGTTCACGATGTTTTCCATGTGTCCATGCTACGTCGATGTTTGCCTAACTCCGATGAGAGGTTACTTGTGACAACACCTACTGAACTTCAGGGAGATTTGAGATTTGAGGTAACACCAGAAAAGATCATTGGCCGAAAGGACAAAGTTCTTAGGAACAAAGTGATACCGTTAGTTAAAGTGTGGTGGACTAATCAACGTGGGGGAGAAGCGACATGGGAAACGGAGGAGGACATGCGAAAGTAGTATTCGTATCTCTTTCCAATACAAGGTAACTTAAGTTTGAGGACAAACTTCTATAAGTGGGGGAGGGTTTAATACCCCTAGTCTTTAATTACGTTTTAAGTTAATTATGTGATGTGTTTTAGGCTTAATATGTGAGTTATTGGGCTTAATTTGCTAGCTAAATGAAATTGGAACATAAGTTGGCATATGGCACACACACACTCAATAATTTTTCCTACGCCTAGCAAAACAAAACAAGTCCTCCACGTCTTTTTTCTTTGTTCTTATCAAAACATAAAGAGAGAGAGAGAGAGAGAGAGAGAGAGAGAGAGAGAAAGAATCGGTGGAAAAGAAGAAGAAGAAGAAGAGAAAGGAAAAATTAGGGGAACCTTGTTTAGCTTGAAATTGAAGATTTAACTTGGTAATTCTTACATCTCCTACTTGATTCCATTATTTGTATGTTAAATTTCACATCATATGGGTTTAATTCATACTCTAGATGATTGGAACAAGATGAATTTGGCTTTGGGTTAGAACTATACTTGTTTCTTGGAATTGGATGTTTAAAACTTGTTTTGATGCATGAAATTGATGTGCTTGGAGTAGCGCTTTTATATCTATGAGGTTGAGCATGATTAGTGAGGTTTTTGATGTGAGTTAGAAGTAGTTTGGATGGGTTTAAGAGTTGAAAATCACAGGAAGAATAGGGGGTAATTTTCTGGAAATCTGCTGACTAGAAATTTCGTATCTGTCCTGATTTTGTGAATTTTTTTGAGGCAGTTCCTAAGCTCCAAAAATTATGATATGTTTATAGAGAGTTTCTCTATGAGTCCTTTATCTATGGTAAAAATTTCAGGATCAGATTTGAAGTATTGAATTCTGTAAAAATTCGTGACCATGTGGCGCGCAGTTTCGGACTGTGCTGACTGCACAGACACGTGTTAAGGAAACGGCCATAATTTTGAGCTCGGGCGATGAAATTGCGATCCGATTTCTGATTTTGAACCTAGACTCGTAGATCTAAAAAAATGCATGAAGATCATGTCTTAGTTATTCTTATACGAAGTCAGTTTTTGCATTAAAGTTTATGGAACTGCAGTTTCTGAGATTATTTTCTTGGGCTAGCTATCTAACTTCATATGTCTACCTTAGGACCTTATATTCATTAAAAATAGACTTGTTAGACATCTTCTAATCATGTTTTTATTGCCTAATTGTTTTAGGAAGCTCGGGTGGTTCGTAGAGCCGAGGTGAGTGATTTAATACCTAAATACATGGTTTGAACTTGTTTTCTTTATCGACATTATTTGAACATGTTTTATAAATTGTGTACTCCATGGATACCAACGGAAGGTGGATTTATTTGTGAAATATTTGCGAATCTATTTAATGGCATTCCCAACGTCCGGTCTTGCTAGGGGACGGCTTAATGGCTAGAAAGGGTGTTTGAGGTTGGTGTGTGTTTTGGGATAACGCATAAACGTCTAGCTTATCCACTACCGCGGACACCCGGTAGCTTTTGAATTTTGAATAGCGGAATGTGCATTATATTTGGCTTATGATTTTGAGTGCTTTGTTTTGAAATATTATCAAATTATTTTGCATTGTCCATGGAAGGCATGTGAGTTAAGTATTAATCATTCACACGAGTTTTGGCTTATGGATTTTCTTTACCACCTTTCAAGAAGCGACGCGTAGCATGGCATGGTGTTTATTTTTGGGATGTGTAGTATTTTTTGGAAACTTGCAGAAAGGAAGTTGTGCTTGTAGATCTTAGCTTTGTACATGGTTTGTTAGCTATTAAGTTTGTAAGTAAGCAGAGCTTTGAGAGGTTTATCTTTTGGTTTGTAAAAACCTAAGTAAGACTTTGGTTCGTTATTAATAAAAGTCGTCTTTTGCTTCCGCTGTTATGTTTAGTCCCTTTTAACTATCGCTTGCTTAGATGATATTTGATTTGTGATTTGGCCTTAATGAGAAATCACTGGCATTTGTCATGATTAAGACCTCAAGGGGCGGGTCAGGGTTGTGACACCTTCACCTATATAAGAACGTCACACCGTCTACATCCCTTTTGTGGTTAATTTTCTCTTTTCTACGGGCACTACCTTTGTCTCCTTCGATGGAAGAACTAAGCACCGAAACCAACGGAAAGAAGCAAGTCCGAGCCAACTCGGATTTCAACTCGCCCGAGGAGAAACGACTTGACTCGGAGAGCCCAGAGTCGAGTAGCACTCGGGAACCCAAGAGGGCTAGAAGGACTCATATCTGAACTCGTATGAGTTCGACCGAGTTGAATGGGACGAGTTCCGAGTTAACTAGCTTGAGTCGAACCAGATGCCGGATAACATCCTAGACATCTTCGACGAGCCAGACCCGGTGGCCGACTCGACAATCCAGGATCTCGACTCGGTCATAAAAAGCTTCGAAGAAGAGATCCTCCCCCATTCGCCGTCGCCGATGGATTTCCCCGTCACTGTGCCAGAATACGTTGAGTCTCATGTGGACCTCGGGTACCTTCTAGAAGCGTCGGACGACGAGCTCGGCCTGCCGTCGACAACCGAGAAACAGATAACGAAGACCGAGTCGGACGATTTGACTAACCTTGCGCCCTAGGCGCTTGGTTGAGCGACATTTTGGATTTGAAGGCGGGAAGTCGAGTAACGAGCCGTTTGGGTTTGGAGCCGGTGAAGAAAATGATTATTTTGTGGCGGTGGGAGGGTTGTTTAGACTATAACTCGGCCGATTTATCCAAGTTTTTGAACCGGCAGGGGTCGTTACATGTATAGATAGGCCTAACAGAATTTCATTTGGCCATTTTTGGGGGCCCTACAAGTTGTATAAAACTGATGCGGCTGTAAGGGATTGTTGGGCTAAATAAATTATTTAGTTTAATTTTTTGTCTTTATTCAAATTTTTTTTTATATTTGTTAGATTTTGTAATTTTTTGGAGATTATTATTTCTTTATGACAAGAGAAATTTAAAAAGTAAAAAATTATGATCGAAATTCATTTTTTTAATAAAGACGAAAAAATTAATTAATTTGCTTATTTTTGTCTTTATTCAAAAAAATTAGGTTTCAATCGTAATTTTTTATTTTTTAGATTCATCTCTTCATGACGAAGTTAAATGAGAAACATGAAGGAGGCTTTGGGGGGGAGGAAGAGTATGAATCTGGCAAGGATATAGAATATGAATTTTATCAGAGAATACAAAAGTTTGAAATAGTCAAAGCTTTGAAAAGGATGAAACCGGGTAAGGCCTTAGGACCAGATGGTATCCCTATTGAAGTGTGAAAAAGTCTAGGTGACCTGGGGGTGACTTGGTTGACGAAATTGTTTAACAAGATTATTATGACGAGGAAGATACCCGACGAATGGAGAAGGAGCACTCTAGTACCTATCTATAAGAATAAAGGGGATATCCAAAGCTGCAACAACTATAGAGGTATTAAATTGATGAGTCATACGATGAAGCTGTGGGAAAGAGTTATTGAGCATCGCTTGAGAGTAGTGACTACAGTGTCAGAGAAACAATTTGGGTTCATGTCTGGTAGATCAACCATGGAAGCTATCTACTTATTAAGGAGAATGGTAGAAAAATATAGAGCAAAGAAGAAGAATCTCCATATGGTTTTCATAGACTTAGAAAAGACTTATGATAGGGTGCCTAGAGACATCATATGGTGGATTTTGGAGAGAAAGAGAGTGACCAAAGGGTTTATCGATGTGATTAGATACATGTATGAAGGTGCCGTCACTATCATTCGATCACCAGTAGGGGAAACGAGTGAATTCCCAATCACTGTAGGATTGCATCAAGGGTCAGCTTTGAGCCCGTACCTTTTTGCATTAGTTATGGATGAATTGACTAGACAATTCCAGGCGGATATCCCATGGTGTATGATGTTTGCAGATGACATTGTCCTCGTAGATGAATCCGCTAGAGGTGTGAATACGAAACTAGAAATTTGGAGAGAAGCATTAGAGTCAAAGGGTTTTCGAATAAGTAGGAGTAAAACTGAGTATATGGTGTACAAATTTAGTGGTACCAGTAGTGCGCACGAAGAAAGAGTGATGATCCAAAACCAGGAGATACCTAAGAGTGCTCATTTTAAATACTTAGGATCAATCATTAGTAGGGATGGAGAGATTGCTGATGATGTGACTCATAGGATTCAAGTGGGGTGGCTCAAGTGGAGGAGTGCTACTGGTGTACTGTGTGACAAGAGGGTACCCATAAAATTGAAGTGAAAATTTTATGGAACTGCCATCAGACCAGCGATGCTTTACGGGACAGAATGTTGGCCTATTAAGAAACAACAGGTGACCAAGATGAGTGTAGCAGAAATGAGAATGTTGAGGTGGATGTGTGGTAAGACTAAAAGAGACAGGATTATAAATGAAACGGTTCGGGAGATGGTAGGTGTAGCACCCATAGAAGAGAAGTTGAGGGAAAATAGGCTAAGATGGTTTGGGCATGTCTACCGTAGACCAGGAGATGCAGTAGTTAAGAGAGCAGATAGGATAGTTTTGGGTGCAGTGCTACGAGGAGAGGTAGACCTAAATTGACTTTAGATGCTGTGGTACGCAACGATATGAGTAGAGTAGATTTATGCACAAATGGCTCTTAACAAAGCTCAATGGAGAAAAAAGATTCATGTAGCCGACCCTAAGTGATTGGGACTTAAGGCTCGGTTTGGTTTGGTTATCTCGTCATGACGAAGCAATAATCTCCAAAACAAATTGACGAAAAATTAACAAATGCGAAAAAAAATGTGAATGAAGACAAAAAAAATTATTATTTAGCCGAACAACTCCTAATTAAGGAAAAGTAGGCTCTAAATTTTTTAAGGAAAGAGAAAATAACGGCATAGGACGTATTTTGATAATTCATACCAGTCAAGGACATTCTGAGAACATTTGTTAATGCTAAAAATGTTGTTAGCGGGTATTAATTATCAAAACACGTCCGTAGAAAGATAGAAGTAAGATGCAAAGATTTGTGGAGAAATTCTGTTGTTTATAGAGTAAAAGAAAGGTTGTTTTTTTCATTTAAAATTTGTTGTGGAAAAAAAATAGAATAAATTATATACATCGATGGTATAAATATTTATTTTGATTTTATGTGTGGGTAAATAATACTCCAGTAGTATTAAGTTGTGCTGAATAACAGATGCAGAGTTTTTATTATTGAAGGAGTAATTGTAATGATAAATAATTTTGCACTAGGTGTTACTCCCTATGTTGCTAAATGAGAGTCCTTAGAAATTTTAACTATTTTAAGGAATATGTAATTATTACACCTATCTTTCACCATTACTCTCATATTTTATCTATTTTGCACTATTTGCATTCACATATAAAGGACATTTTTGAGATTTTATCAAATTTCTACTTTTATTTTTGAAAAGGGACAATCATTTTATGACCAATTCTCTCCCCCCACCCTCTCTTTATCTCCTGTAGCTATCTAGGGTTTTCCCTGATCTCTCTCTCGCTCTCTCGCTCTCCTCCCAATGATTACCTCTAATTCATAGTTGTTTGTGATTGTTTTTGTTGCACATTTCTTCTTTTCAACAAACCTCCCTGACACACGATATTTAGAAAACTTCTCAAATTTTGTTAATTATTCATAAAAAACTATTATGTCTTGTTCTCTTTACAATTCAAAAAGAATTTTTCAAAAAATTCCCCCTAAATTCCTCATACTTTCAACATTTCTCTCTATCTCTCTCCACTTGTTACCCCTACTATTTTTCAAAAAAATTTCAAACATCAATCCAAACATTGCTCTAAGGCTTACAACTCAATTTATAATAACGTAAAAATACTAAAAAGGGCAAGCAATCTAATTCTTAGAGAATAAGAAACTAACGAAAATAGGAAAAGCAAATTAGGGAACTAATTATTCTATGCTACATATCCTAAATTATAATATTCCTAACAAAACAGTAAAAACTCAAAATAATGCATAATTAATATATATCCTTAATATTTTGGCTGCATCATTCTCCTCCACTTGAGAAAACTCGTTCTCGAGTTTCGATGTCTTAAAATAATTTGGCACGTCTTCGACTATCAGCATCTGCTTTGTGCCATAAATTAATTTTTTTCATAAGTTGTTTACCCCAACCAACATGTGTAATGTGTATAAGAGGCTACAATGAAATAGTGATCATCTCAAGTTCCACCAAAGAAAACCTAGTTACCATTTTCAGTCACCTTACCTTCTTGGAAAGAGAACTCAATGCTTGAATTAGAATTGCCCCATCTTTTAATGGGTGAGATGTCGCTAGCCAAAACAACCTAGGAGCCTTCAACAAAAGCAGAGGACTGCTTCGAAGTTTTTTGTTCTTTCACGGAGATGTGAACACAAGGATGCTTGTAACATTCTTTAATAAATTCCCAAAATGGATCAACAAAATCAATTTCCAACGCCGCCAACATCGTAACAAGTTTTTTTTTGTCATATTTTTTTATTTTCACCATTTGTAATTTTTTCCACCGGTTCTTCGTAAAAAACTAGCAACTTACTCCAATCTACTACTGGATCTAGAATAATATTTGATGTGAATGACCACTTAATGGTAGCTTCATCTACCATTGTCCTCCCCCTTGACTGATGGTTACCAGCCAATGGTTTGAGCATAGAAATATTATCCGACACCTCCTCCTCCTCTTTCGGAAACTGAGGTTGAACAGGACAACGGCGAGACGGGTTCCACCAACAAACAAGGCAGCAATCTGATCAGTCAGCACTCCAAACTCCTCCTTCATCCGCTGCTCAAGTTGTTGAAATCTCTCTTCCATTCATGCTTCTCGTGTAGCTTTGCTTCGATCATACACATATTTGGCAACAACATAACGACCATAAAGAACTCCTTGTCACGCCATGATCCGGAATCGAGTGCAAACTCTGATACCAACTAATACATGGAAGTGTGTTGGAAAAGAAAGACGCGCAATAAGGACAATCTCGAATAAGTATGAACAGGTACTCCCTTTACAAACACACGATATTGAGAAAACTTCTAAACTTTTGTTAATCATCATAAACAACTAACTTGCCCTAAGGCTTACAACACAATTTATAATAATGTAGAAATAGTAAAAAGGAAATAAAATTATTACCAAGCAATCTAATTCTCGAAGAATAAAAACTAACGAAAATAGAAAAAAAAACAAATTAGGGACCCAATTATTCTATGCTACATATGCTAAATTATAATATTCCTAACAAAATAGTAAAAACTCAAAATAATGCGTAATTAATATATATCTTTAATATTCTGGCTGCATCAATGAACCCCACGAGCTTGTTTATTAGTGCACGTAGCAAAATTGGAATAGGTTAGTCCATTAAATAATTCTCCACCTGTCTTAATTCTTTAGTCCGTTTTGGGAGTTTGTGTCACTTTTTAATTTATTATATTAAGTACTCCCTCCGTGACTCTGTCCCAAAAAGAATGATAATTTTTGAAATTTGTGTCATTTTTCATTGATCATATCTTTCAATCTATAATATTTTTTACGAGTTTAAAAAATTTGTATAATATAACTAATTTAGAACTATTAAAAAAGATTCATATTGCAAATTTTTTGAAATTCATATTAAAAGATATAAGAAATTAAAATTGGTACAAATATCAAAAATTGTCATTCAATTTGGGACAAAGTGAGTAATCTATAAGTAGATGTATTGAAATTTTTTTTTAAAATAACGAATCAAGATATAACAAATAAAACCATTCCAAAGTAGTAAGACGATTGAATGCAATTCAGGATGTTGCAAAATGTAACAACAAAAGGTGTTCAGTATACTATTGAGTAATGATGAGGGTCCCGCTGATAGATAGAATTTGGACAGCCAACCTAAGTTTGTCTAGTTGCTTTGATTCTTCAAGCAAGACGGACGTTCAACCCTCGCAGAAGTACCATTGAGATTTTGTTTAAAATAACTAATCGAGATATATCAAACAAAATTCATATTGCATATTAAAAGTATTATCAATTGAAAAATATAATCAAATTTTAATTCTGTTAAAGATAAAATGAGGGATCAAAAATGTAGATGGACAGATAGCAGAAACGCACCCTTAGATTTGCGAATTTATTTTCATTTATTTTTTTCTTCGAAAAAATTTCACGTTGTCCACATGGACTACACCATTACTCCGATTTTGGAACGGATTACAAAAAGTTTATCATACCGTGCCTTCAGAATTTTCGTCATACTCCTATATATATATATATTCAACGTGTCCCCGCCGACTTCAAAATGCTAAGCACACAACTCAAGAGTTGTTCCACTTTCTAAAAAAAAAACTTTTTGAAAAAAAAAAGATAATTTTGAACTTAAAAATTACTCCTATGTGTTAATGCAAATAATTTTTCTATCAATATGAATCTTATTTGATAGATCTCATTAAGTTCTTTTAAATGGTAAAAAAAATTTAAAAATTATTTCTCATTCTTGTTATATTTGAGTTTAAAATTACTTTATTTTTGGGAAAAAAAAAAATGAAACAAAGCGGAAAGGGACTTGCCACTTGGGTAGTGATTTTGCCATACCCTTTTTTGATAATGCCACACCCTGCAAATGTATTTTTTAATGCAAAAATACACTTATAAAATGTGACATTATAAAAAAAGAGGGTGGGAATATCATTTTCCTCGCACTTTTGCAAAACAACAACCCATTCAAGCTTTCGGAGTTATGGTCCACCCAAATCCATCCATCATCATTCATTAATCAATCAGCATCCTCTCCCGCCTCCTCCTCCCTGCAACTCTACTCGTACCTCATCGAATTTCCATTATCCAAAACTATCTACATACCAATTTTGATCCCTGCACAAAGTTGGAGAGGGAATATGGAGGCCAGGTTTGGGTCATTCAGGCACAGCTTCGCGGAGAAGAGAGAGAGGGAGAGGTTTCTCCCTCCCAAGGGTTGGCACTCCGACCTTGACGGCTTTCCGAACACCCAAGGGACGGGGGAGAATTCCGGGTTCCGTTCGGCTCGGTGGGTCCGTGCCAAATTCGCCGGGTCGTGGGTGAAGTTACGGGGAGTTTGTGTCACGGCTTGGGAGATGGGTCGATCCGACCCAAGAAAGATCGTGTTCTCGGCCAAGATGGGTCTTGCTCTGATGCTCATTTCTCTCTTGATTTTCCTCAAGGAACCTGTCAAGGATCTCGGCACCCACTATGTTTGGGCTATTCTTACTGTCGTCGTTGTGTTTGAATTCAGCATTGGTATGTTAATTTCTCGCCTTTTTTAATGCTGTGATTTTAAAATCTCTTTTCCATGGGTAGGAAAATGTTTTACAAGTATTTTTCGGAAGCAGTAGGTTTTTTTAACCCGGGTGTTTGAGCTAGCTTGTGCACGTCAACTAATACCGGGGCACATCAACGGCCGGTAAAACCTGGAGAGGCCCCAAAGGGATAGATAACACTAGGGAGGTTTTGAAACTGATACCTTAGAGAGAGCAAAGCGTAAAATCACGTACCTTGATTGACCACCACGCCAAGCCCTTCGGGTTTTCTTGGGAGCAGTATATCAAAGTAGAGAAAAGGTGTGTTTCCGGAAAACTAAATGAACTACAGGCTAATGGAAGTGCTTAAGTTGTTTTTGCTCTATCGTATTTTAGTTGATGTAAGTGAGGAGAATAGCCAGCCTAGAAATTTATGAAAACATGGGTTTAGTCTATTTACTCTAGCGAAAATGCATCCAAACTACATGAGAAAGTCCACCAAACAAGAGAAACAAGCCCCATACATGACGGGGAACAAACAATCGGTTTTGTCTTTGATGAAGCATTATGTGGCATGAAATTCAAGTAGGTTCGAATTTGGAATTTAGTTGGTCCTAATCCCAATTCTAGGGGAGGGATTGCGTGAATGTAAATTAGAAGCCACCAAAAGCAGCATTGTACTTTGCTTCATATTCTTGGAATGATATGATTTGTTAGCTATCCATTGGATTTCTAACCTTGATATCAGTGGTGGCATAAGTATCCCTAATATGCTGTGCCTATGCAAGGCATCTGCTTTAAAGTATTCCTTAACTGATACGTTGAAGGCCGGTTGCTAATTTTATTAGATAGATGAGATCAGTTGTGAAATTTTTGGAAGAGAGGAAAATTACTGAAATTCATGGGGGCAATTCTGGTATAGAAAGTGCGTTAAATAGTTTCAGCAATAAGGGAATAACAAACTAGTATTCTCCTTAAAGACAAATGTTGATAAGATATGCGCATCCAATAGTGGGAGACAACCGAGGAGATTTGTTCTAGAAGATATATTCTGTCAATGAAAATATAAATATGTGCACACATGGTTGATGTGGCTTGACACAAGTGATGGCTTTTTCCGGCCTCGGATGTTGTGCCACTCTGTTCCCATAATTACTGTTTCTGTGATTTTTTGGAGCTGTGTTTTGATGCTTTTTGGCATCCGTTTTTTTAATAAGCAGCTTTTACCATTCCTTTAGTTGCCATAGACTATGTAGCACCGACACTCCAAAAGGGCGCCGTGTCCACGTATTGGACACGGGGACACGGCGGGGACACGCGGGGAAACGTATTGGACACGCCACCAATAATTTTTATTATTTTTTGATAGGGGACACGGCGGGGGACACGCCGGGGACACGGCTGGGGGTCAAAATGTAATATTTTTTAAAATTTTGGGGGTTAATATGAAATTATTCAAAATATTTGGGTTAAACTGTAATTTTTCTTTTAAAAAAAGTTATACAATTTGTGAACTTATTCATTTACAATGGTTCATAATTTATATATATATATATATATATATATATATATATATATATATGTAAATATATTTATTTATACACGTGGCGTGTCCCCCGCCGTGTCCGTATCCCCATTTTTTTAGAATTGCCGTGTCCCGTGTCCGTGTCCGTATCCGTGTCTGTGTCCGTGCTACATAGGCCATAGATGCACATTCCATGTAAAAGTAAACCTCAAGTTCAAATTCTGGTTTACCAGTCTAGTGAATAATTGGTGGTTAGTAGCTGTCTATTCATCTAACTGAATAGTACATTCAGGATTTTGTATCGTCATCTCTCCTCTACCGTTAAATGGAACATAACCCAGCATCGAGGAGTAGGCATTCATGATGTTGCTCTCAATTTATTTGATGTTCTGGTTGATTGGTGATAACTCAGGTCTTGGAAAAATAGAATAGAATTTAAATCCTAGTGCAGCCAGTATTTGTTATTTTAATATCACAACCATCAGTTGACCGATCTGACTCTCATTTTTAATTAACAAGATTCTTTCTTTCTTCGTGTGTAAAGCTCATTGTTAGACTGTTTAAACATGCCCTGTCCTATTAGCAGGGTATGGCACGAAAGCAATATGGAAATGCCCATTGAATAATATGTAGGGCACGGACACCGGGATGAAGCAACATATCATGGTGCAAGCATTTGTTTTGGTTGCTTTGATAGTATGTCTAACATTATAAAAGTATACAACGCTCAGCATATGTTTTGCCGAGCAAAAAAAAAATGCTCAACATATATCAGTTACATAGTAAAACACTAGCACTCTCCCTTGTTACTTCTTTTTCTGTATAACTGTCTGTGCTCCTGTCATTGACTCATTGTCTCTACATTGCAACATATTTTTTTTTATGTCTTTCAGAAAAATTGAAACATGCATGGTGGTTTGATGGACTCTGGGAGTATAGTACACAGTTCATTTTTGACATCATGATATACACAGACGGGGTTTCCAAGTTGTACGCCTGAATTTTTTTCCGTTTTTGTTTTTTTGGTGTGCATGGTTTGGTGTAATTGCAAATGACTAAACAGCTTAGCCAAACTTTATAGGTGAAGACCGACGACTTCTGGCATGTTTGTACAAGTAACTGTCCTGTCATTTATCTCAGCATCCTTGTTTCACTGATTCTTGTTTTCTGCATATTTTCTTTCGATCTAGCAGATGATTTATGTGCATGTGTAGTATCATTGTATCAATTTCGTTGTGTAGTTTTGATGGGATAAGTTCTTCCTCAGGTGCAACGCTTAGCAAAGGATTTAATCGTGGACTGGGGACATTATCGGCTGGAGGGCTTGCTCTCAGCATGGCAGAGCTTTCTCAATTGGCAGGAGAGTGGGAAGAAGCAGTTATTGTTGCCAGCATATTTATCACTGGTCTGATTGTGCAGTCAGTGTTCTTTTTTTCGGATTTTTGTATTTTGAGTAGTATATTTCATTTGAATTCTTTGCTCACTTCCATTTTATGTGGTTTTCTAGGGTTCGTTATCACTTATGCCAAACTTTACCCCACTATGAAGCCGTACGAATATGGATTCCGAGTATTCTTGATAACATATTGTTTCATAATGGTATCTGGGTATAGAACAAGAGAATTCATACACACAGCCGTAACCCGATTCTTGCTCATTGCACTGGGTGCTGCTGTCTGTTTAGTAGTTAATATATGCATTTACCCTATCTGGGCTGGCGAGGATCTGCACAGTTTGGTGGCACAAAATTTCATGGGCATTGCGAATTCCTTGGAAGGTTGACAAAAATTTCCCTAGACAATTATTTGATTTCTGGGGAAAATTTCCTCCAGTAACGTTGTCATTTTATTGTTGTTATTCTGTTGAAATTGAGGAAATTCTTTGAACTTCTCTCCAGGTTGTGTTAATGGGTATTTAAAATGTGTTGAATACGTAAAAGTTCCTTCGAAAATTCTCACTTACCAAGCTTCTGATGACCCACTGTATAGTGGCTACAGAGAAGCTGTGCAATCTACTAGCCAAGAGGATGCTCTGGTATTCTTTTAAAATGGTTCTGCTCTGTATTTAATTGCCGGTGATGGATCAACTTCTTGTTTGTTTACCCATTTGCTTAACTGCAGGTAGGATTTGCTATTTGGGAGCCACCTCATGGTCCTTACAAAATGCTTAAATATCCATGGAGAAACTATGTAAAAGTGAGTGGTGCACTGAGACATTGTGCTTTCACGATCATGGCATTGCATGGTTGTATACTCTCAGAAATACAGGTGGCCATTCTTTTTCGTTATGTAGTTTCATTTTACAGCTGTTTCCTGTAGAAGTAGATATAAATGATTTTTCATGCATGATGCCTTAATAATGATTTGCATTGTCGAACAAGTACTTGGGGAAAAGCTAAATTGTTTTTGCTACTATAGGAAACCACTATTCAGAACTAATCTCTGTGCTCTGGTGTACCTCCCTAGGTATTAATGCTGTGGCCTTTTTCTTTTTTGTTTTTCTCAGTTGATGCTGTGGCCCTTAGTTGGCCAACTATTTTTTCCAGCACTCATATTTTGTTTTTCTTATTGAGTTATTTGCTCCAGCTTCTGCTTCATGAAATGTGTACAACAGTCAAAACTTGTAAGTTGTAACTAGGGGTGGCAAATTAAACCTAGACCCATTAATAAACCCAAATCCACCCACTAAAAAATAAACCCAACCCAACCCATTTATTAGTTGGGTTAGAATGGGTCCAAACCCAGCTAACTCATTTATTGGTTGGGTCTAAATTGGATTAACTTAAATGACCCAAAAAGTCATGAAAATAACCCACCAAAGAACAATAGAGTTGAACGGGAGTCATCTTCCCTGACCACATCAGATCCATGACTTATGTACTCCATTGTCCATCAACCCAATGGAGTGATTGCCGAGCAAAAAAAAAACCCAATGGAGTGATTCTTCAATGGGAAGGGAGTTCTCTCTCTCTCTCTCTCTCTTGGGGCTTCCAGCAAGAGAGAAATCAATCTGTTCTCTTTCTTCCATAATCCCTCCAAAGATCCACGATCCAAACTAAACCAATTTTACTTGAGATCATTTCATTTGGGAATTAATTTTCGAACAGTTTGGTTTGGAAATACCTTACTAGAAACTGATTTACTACACGAGATCTTACCCACAATTCAAGGTGTCTGAATTTAGTGGAAAACTACTCCCTCCGTCCCTTTTTTAGTGGCCAGTATTCCATTTTGGGCTGTCCCATAATAAGTGTCCATTTTGTAAAGTTATGGGGTAAAAGTTGGTGCATTGTCTATTTTGTCCCTAAAAGCATATTTCATTTTGAAAAGTTAGTGAGTAAAAGTGTAATGATGATGGGTACATAGGGAAAGTGGAGGAAAAAATTGATGTGAAACGTGTAGTGATGATGTCTTTTTAATAAGTTGGAGTTACGAAGCAGGACATTTAAAAAGGGACGGAGGGAGTAGCTTTTAGTATTTGCTGGCTGGGTTCAAGACTCTTTTTTTTTTTTTTTTTCATTTTTTGTTGAAAAAAAGAGGATAGATTTATGAGGCCATGGATTTGGTCATTTTAATGTGTAGGGGTAGTATGGCCATTTTAATGAACATGGTAGTATGGTAATTAAGTGCATGGGTAATTTGGTCATTTTAGTATGGATTATTTTAACATACGCCCAAATGGTGTAGAATAATAGGTAAAAAGTGCATCGATATTCGAGAAAGATGTATTAATATTTGTGAAAGTGTACTAATATCCGTGATATATGCATTGATAACCGAACTTGTTTGAATTTATTGACATATTATCCTCTGTCTACTAGGTGGAGGTTAGCAAGACCGTTTCAGTATATAAGAATAATATGGTAACTTTTGTGTACAAGGTTATTTTAGTTATTTAGATGTACAATGGTAATATGGTCATTTTAGTGTATATGGGTATTTTAGTCATTTTAAATTTTAATATATATGTAATTGGGCTAATGAACAGGTTGGGTTTGATTTTAAATAAATGGATCGGGTATGAGTAATTGGGCTCATAACTAATAGGTTCTAAATGGGTCATTGACTCGTTAAAGACCCAACCCACTTACAACTTACTCAATTTGGCCCAAACCCACTCATTTGACACCCCTAATTGTAACTCTCCCGTTCGACTTGATTCCATGCTGCAGATTGCGAGATATCTGATTTTTTTTGTAGAAACAAGTGAATAACTGTTTCTACCTTATGTAAGGAGTAAAGTGTCAGGCAGCTTCCTTGAGGGATCCTACGCAGATAGTCAACAATTCAAGCAGTACATACATTCTCAGCTACCAAATATTCTTCTGTTATCCGTGGTACTTAAATCCAAAGCCAGATGTGGTCCTAAAATTGCGGGAAGTGCAACAAGCTTGTTTACCATAGTAGAGATGAATGTGCTTCTTGTTTTCCACAATATAGACTTTGATATACAGTATAAGCATGGTACATTGTTTTTCTTATGTTTTCTTCTTCTAGAACCCTTTACAAAGTAACTTATGGTATCAGTACTTGTATGTAGGCTCCACCTGAAAAAAGGCGGGTCTTCCGAAGTGAACTTGAACGAGTTGGCAATGCAGGGGCTATTGTGTTACGCGAGCTTGGGAACAAACTAGAAAACATGGAGAAATTAGGTACAGTAGACATACTGTGCGAAGTACATGAAGCGGCAGAGGAGTTGCAAAAAAAGGTCGATCAGAAGTCATACCTCCTTGTTCATGCGGAGAGCTGGGAAATCGGAAGCCAGTCAAAGGAGTTTCAACACCCCCAAGATTTTCTAACCTTGGATGTGTACAATGATGAAAACAAGTTGAATAAATGGAAGTCGTGCAATGCAGCCGTGCTTGATCAGGGATCGCTTCCCATGTCAAGGAGTTGGGATTCTGGGAATGTTAACATGGGCATCAACTTCATCCCACCTGATGCAGTGCCAGAAGGAGAGTCAAAGACGTATGAAAACGCCAGTTCGTTGGCTTTGGCGACATTTACTTCCTTACTTATTGAGTTTGTGGCAAGGCTTCAAAATCTTGTTGATGCGTTTGAGGAACTAAGTGAGAAAGCGAATTTTAAAGATCCGGTAGAGCAACCACCAACAGCAGAGGCATTAGGGTTTTGGACTAAGCTAATTGGGCGTTTGAGGTTTGGGACGAATGAGGGGCAGTTGCTTGCATAGGAGTAAATCTATTTCATGCACACGAGTTCGAGGAAATCAGAAAACCTAGGAAAGGTTAATACGTGGGGGCCCAAAGTTGTGGCAAGTCTACTTATGTCTCAGAATTTCCTTTCGATAATGATTGTACCTTATTGTCTGCCTGTAATGCTAATTCGGCTGAATAACTGGGAAAAAAAAATGATTTGTGTGACCAACTCTGATGCCTATGAAGAGTTATCCTGGAGGGGGAAATGGAGGGAACTAGCAAAGTGATGGGAGTGGAGAGCAGATTCGATTTAACGACAGTTCTGAATTGAATGGTTAAGTAAATATGACACTTGGAATAAGAAGCAAATTCAACTGATGTATTACAACCGTTACTGAAACTATATATGGATGTTTTGAAATAATTTACGAACATCTCTATATGATATTTATTGAATTTCTTTTTTCAATAATGCCAGGGTCGCTCCTCTGAGGCACTCCCTCAACCACTCCTGCTTTTAGTTGGCATCCCAACTCAGCCCAGCTTAAATAAGAAAAAGAAAAAAAGAGCTAAAATCAAAATACGACCAGACCAACACCACCACCGCAATCGCCGACGACCGCTACCACCATTAGCGCCTTCCACCGGAGCTCCGCCGCCGACCAACAAATCTGACATGGAGCTCCGCCATCCACTAGAGCCGGGGCTTCAGATCCGTGGACAAGACCAAGCACGGGTCACCCCGTCAGGTGGGTCCCATCCATGGACCCACGGAACACTCTCTCTACCTAAACTTGCCTCTGTTATCTTCCTGCCAATACACATGTTCACCACTGGTTCTCAAAACCCATTCAGACATTTGGGTTTGCTTGGGCCTAGTGCCATCACTTTCTCGGGAAAACTCTTCAGTGGGTCGTGATTTTGCCGGCAAAATGTACTCGGCCATTTATTCGCTGACGATGGACTGGAGTGTGGGGTACACGAAGAGTTCCGTGGATCCATGGATGGGACCCACCTGACGGGTGACTCGTGCTTGTAACCGGTCTTGTCCACGGATCCGAAGCCCCAGGTGGACGGCGGAGCTTCATAACAGATTTGTTGGTCATCGGCGGAGCTCCGGTGGAAGTCGCTAATGCTGGTAGCTGTTGGGAAATTCGAATTGCGTCTGCATCCCCAACAGTAGCGGTGCGTGGCGGTTGGTGTTGGTCTGGTCGTCGTCGTCCCCTCTCTCTCTCTCTCTCTCTCTCTCTCCGTTTAGAACCACTTGAATGTTTTTTGCTTTAGCTGCTTCTTCTTTTTCTTTTCTTTTTTAACTGGGCTGAGTTGCGCATGCCAACACAGCAGGAGTGGTTGGGAGAGTGGCTCAGAGGAGGAGTGACCCTAGGGTACTCTTGTCCATATTCCATGGTCACTGATGAGTAAGGAAATAGCCTGCAGATATGGAAAGCAATTTTGTTCATCTTATCGAGGATATGCTCATTCCGTGTGTCAATTTATTGATTTCAATTTTTTCATATTTATATTTGTTCGGAGATCATAATAAAATTCAGCTCAATCAAATATCAGTAAGTGTTTCATCTAGGTGTTTGTTTATTTTCATTCCAATTCTTGATTGAAAATTTGAATTGTTAGATTGAGCACTCATCAATAGCCGATTAAGTTGAATTTTTGTTTAGTCTCCTAACAATTGAATTCAAATAAAATGAGCGGTTCCAATTATTATAGTAAGACATGGAATGAGCATACTCCCACGAGGGTAGACAAAATTGCTCTTGCAGATATGGGGTAAGGCTGCGTCCTTCTTACCCTTCTATGGAGTATGAATGTGGAAACAGCCTCTCCTAATATGGATTTGAGATGATTTTTTGAGACTTAGAATTGCGTTAATTGTGCGTACTCAGTTCATGAGGTGGTGGTTTCAAATTCCCTTCCCCTTACGTTAGAGTAGAACCGGGATTTCCTTGTGGAAACAAAAAAGAAAAGAAAAAAAGGACCTTGGTGTACAATACATTGGAGGCTTGTATATACCACAGATTTTGCTTTTTCTGATAATCACCACAGATTTTATTAGTCATGGATAAAAAAGGACACGAGTTCATTGAAGTGTTGACTTGAGAGAAGATAAATGCATTAAGATCTAATGAGGTAAAATGTCGATTCGCTTGAAAAATCGAAGGCACCCAATTTATTTCATGTTTTTTAAGTCTCCAACATGAAACTAATAGTATTTTTTAAGTATTTGACAACTGTTAGAAAATGGCTATGATATTCACATGAAAAATCGATCTTTTTATAACAGATGACAAAACATGTTTGATTGCAAAGTGCCAACGTCAAGAATTTTTTTTATTTTGAATATAGAAAATAATATTGCTAAATGCTTGAAGATGTACTATGAAGATATTACTGGACTTCGGAATTTGAGATTTGGACATTTAAAATTTCAGGGACTAAAATTTAGTATCCAAAAAAGGATGGTGAAAGGATTGCCTTCCACTACTCATCGATGCGGTTCAATTTTGTGCAGCATGCCTCTTGGTTTATAAAAGGCTTTCCAAGAGATGTAACAACAAAAGCAAGAAAGCCCTTGAAGTTGCCCTTGGAGTGTTTATTCACAATTTCACACTGATGTGTGTTGATAAATCGATGTGTATTTCCTCAGCAAGAATAGATATTTTCTCACCATTATTGATGATTTTTACCGAGAAACATTGGTCTTTTTCTCTGAAATATAAAAGTCTGCAGTTCAATTGTTTTCAAAAAAGTTCTAGGTGCTTGTTGTTAAGCAAAGTGGTTATGTATAAAAGCCTTGAGATAGGGAGGCAAATTCACGTCTAAAGACTTGAATGAATTTTGCGAAGGAAATAGCATATGTCGTCCTCTAACAATAATGTATTTCCTACTGTATCACTACAAAGTTTTTGTTTTGAATCATTTTATTAATGGTATGAAAACCTTTCTTTGCTAATAAAAGAACAATAATGTATTCCCTGCAACAAAATGGTGTTACTGCAACGAAAAATCGACCAATTCTTAACATTGCTAGATAGATGTTGAAGAGCAAGATAATGTCCAAGACCGGATATACACTTTCGAGGTAGATTTGTGAGCAGACTCACGGAGATTGGACACCAACTAATAAATATGGCACACTTGAAGTACCCAACAGAATTCTCTGGTATAAACTATAAAAGGTGCACTTCATTTCAACTTGTTTTGTTAATTATCTAGCAATCTCCAGCTTGTTGGATATAATGATAATGCTTGGGCCGGAGGACTTGCATGATCAAAAGAGTGACACCACCTTCTTATTTGTTGATAGGTACCCACTGCCGTGCAGGGGCCCACACCACTATTTCGATCCTCCCTTGCAGACTCGCAATACTCATCACATCACAGCACATCACATCACTTGGAGAGATACCCACTCCGTTGCAGACTCGCAATACTCATCACATCACTTCGAGAGATACCCACTCCCTTGCAGACTCGCAATACTCATCACAGCACATCACTTCGAGAGATACCCACTGCAGCATATCTTTTAACTTTGTAGTTGCTACTAGGTTTTAGGAATCAATAAACCATTATCGAGACTCTCAAAGTCCAGAAGCTAGGGATACGGGGAAAAAGGTGTTTATGCACCATTCTTCGCCCAATCCAAAAGTTGACCTTTACTTCTTTGATTTAGGCCTGTTGGACGTTTATAAGAATTAAAACGGCAGACATTTTGATTTATCCTCTTTCAATAACTCAAGTACGAGATAGGGAGATAAGCGCATGCCATTGATAGGAAGTTCAGGAACGAATCCAAAGTCAGCCTCTCAATATTTTGTGGCTAGATTTGGACTACCCAAGTATTAGGTAAGAAGCTGGAGATCCAGGGGTTAGACATATGGGCACCATTTAAGCCTGGAAAGTTTGATTTTACGTTCTTTACCAAGTTATTCAGTTCTTCTCTTGATTATCATGATCCAAATGGGCTAATTTTGCCGTACATCAATTGTTGTCCACCAAGAACAGCCCCCAAATATCTAATCAACTGCGCCCTATCTTAGCAGATTTACCTCTCAAGTGATGCACTTAATCCATGCAACCAAACATTTAAGAGAGAGCTCTAATCCATGCAACCTAATATGTAAGTGTACATACAGTGCTGAATATTATGTTATGCATCCAAACTACATCAGTAACTGATGAAGCTGCATTTCCTCCTTAGCAAAATCTATATAGACATGGCATAATGCAGGGTACAGAAGGTTCTCAGCAGCAGGGATTGAAGTTTTGATATTTACAAGGGAAAAGCAGTATTGTCCTCAACTCGGAAGATCCACGCCTCCAAATGATGGAAGACTGTTGAAACTATGTGGCTTGACACAATCTGATTGTGCCCACCCAATTTTCTGGTTCACATTGTCATATACAATCAACTGTCCACGAAGCGAGATGTCTGCAAAAGGTAGTATGTTTCAGAAGATGAAAATGGGAAAACAATGTTGAACATGAAATCCCATGTTAAAAGGAATTGGAACCAGCAAAGTTTGTTCCTATTATGGTCATTATCATGACAAAATAAAAATAAGTAAATACACAAAAAGGAAACAAGGAGAAAAAAGTACTTCTGTAGTCTTGTTTGTAATAGAGCAAAATAGATAAACCAATATGATATTTCAACCTGATCTGGACAAACGTTGGACAAACCCCGTGGTGTCTCATAGATTGTAATTGTCATATTTTTATCTGGATACACGAAGGAAGCCTTGGACACACGTCTGCTAGCCAAACACGTAGTAAGACACTTTTGATCTTTTTGACATTGAATTAGTACACCTTGTATAGTACACAACATAATGGACTCTAATAGAGTCATTAGTTAGCAGGCATTGATTTCCCTGCTGGTGGCACCCTTGTGGTGTTATATGCCACTTTAGGGAACTAGCCTTGGTATCCCCACTCTCCCCTCTCTCAAAAAAATAGTCTTAACTTTAGTTGTTTGTGGTTTCATTTTCATACATGTATATGTTATCTGTTAGAGTATTGTCAGGCTTATGTTAGTCCCGCATTGGTTAACCCTAAGCACTTTTCTCCTTTCTCTCTCTCTAACAACATGGTATCAGAGCGGAACCCACCATAAATCTACCATACCCATCCTACGTCACCCACCACCCCAAAACAGTCGTGAACAGTAATCTCGGCTGCGAACAGTGGCGTTTTCTGAAGACCATCAGATCTACGCCTAAGAACTCCAACCCAGGTGCCGGCGCCCCTCGCCGGCCGTCGCCCAGTCACCGGCGACCCTCGCCGGCCATCGCCTGACTCCGGCGACCCTTGCCTGACTCCGGCGAGTCTCTTCTGTACCAGATCTGCCTCTTTCTCTATCCGATCTGCTGCTTTCTCTGCCAACATACCTCTGTATCAGCCTCAAATCCGTCGCCACCAACAACCCAGCCACCGGCGACCCTCGCCGACAGTCACCCAGTCTCCGGCGACCCTCGCCTGGCTCCGGCGAGTCTCCTCATTACGGATTCATGTGATTTCAACCTCCTGTGCTCTGTGTTGCTGGTATTTCAGCCATTTTGATCATCTTTTCTCTATCTTCTACTCAATATTGATGTAAGTCGGACCTTTTGGAGTTGTTTTATTCAGTTTATTTGGGTTCGACAGTGTTCGATTTATCTTGTTTAGTTATTAGTGGGTCTTCGTCATCTATGGAGTTCGTATCCGTGACTGTTGTGTCCAACCCACGTCCAATCTGTTGGGTATTTATGGCTGTGGTCAGTTATAGTTCTTGCTTCTGTTGATGTTCACTTGTTGGTGGTTATTGCTCCTGTTAGTTGATCTTGTTGGTTCTTATTGATTGGTGCCTCTCCGTTGACCGGTAAAATGTCTGAGCCAAAGAAGGATTCTGATTCTGGTACTGTTTCTAGCACTGGTTCTACTATTGTTGGTAGCTTATCTAGTGGTTCTTGGTCTCGCGACAGGCGCCCTATCACCTCCACCCCATTAAATGGGGGCAATTATGTTCTTTGGGCTAAAGCCGTTGAGGTGTATTACATGGGTCAATCTGAGGACTCCTATTTGATTGACGATGCTCCTGCTACTACTGATGGACTGACATATCGGGCATGGAAAGCTCTTGATGCCCGTATTCGTTCTGAGTTATGGAATAGTATGATTTAACAAGTTGCTAGTACGCTGATGTTCTGTGATACGGCTAAAGAGGTGTGGACCCAAGCCAAGAATTATATTCAGGTGTCGACAATCTCCGTCGCACATATGACCTTCATCAGTCTTTCTTTGCTATAACTCAGGGTGATGATTCTTTTGAAGATTATTATGCCAAGTTTCGGCGCATTTGTAATGAATTGGATATTTGTGAGCCACTTTCTACTGATATTCAGGTTATGCGGCGCCAGCATGACCGTATGAGAGTTACTCGATTTCTTTCCGGTGCATCATCGAACTTTGGTCCTGTGGGTAATCAGATTTTGGGGACTCGTGACTTACCTCCTCTCAGTGAGGTTTTCAGTCGTCTCCGTCAGTCCTCATCTATTTCGGCGCCAACTCCTGACCGTTCTGCTTTAACTTCCGCTGTTTCTAATAGCTCTGTGTTCTCAGTCAACCGTAGTCGTGGTTGCGGCAGTGATTCTAGGTTTAGAGGTCGTGGCCGCGATTTTGGGATGCATGGCCGTGGTTCTGGTGGCTGTCCAGATACTGTTATCGATGGTCGAGGTGATCGTACATTTAGTCGAGGTGGCCGCCCGACAGGAGGAGGCCGTGGTCGCGGCCGTGGTGCTCAGTTGTGTACTTACTGTGGGGGGACCAATCATTGGGTGGACACATGTTATGAATTGTATGGTTTTCCTCAGGCTCATCAGGCAACTGTCTCTGAGGATACTGGACAGTTTGCTCAATCTTCTGCCGATAGTTTGGTTATTTCAGCTGATGAGTACCAGCGCTTATTGTCATTTCAGAATGCAACAGGATCTTCCACTGCTACGCTTGCTCAAACCGGTCCATCTATTACTTGTGTTGCCTCCACTTCTTCCTCTCCTTGGGTTATTGACTCGGGAGCTGCAGATCATATGACTGGTACACATGTTTTCCTTTGTGATCGACAGCCAGTTGGTAGATCATCTCATGTTACCTTAGCTGATGGATCTACCACTGCTGTTACTGGTTTGGGTTCAGTTCCTGTCTCTTCCACTCTTACATTGACATCTGTATTACGTGTTCCTCGTTTCCCGTTTAATCTTATGTCTGTAAGCCGTCTTACAAAATCTTTAAATTGTTCCGTTACATTTCTTCCTCATGGTTGTGTTTTTCAGGATCTTACGACGGGGAGGAAGATTGGTGGGGGTATTGAGCGAGGTGGCCTCTATTACTTAACAGTATCTCAACCTGTTGCCCTTCAGACATCAGAGTCTCCATATCAGCAGCACTATCGTCTTGGTCATCCCTCTCTTCAGAGTTTGAAGCAACTTGTGCCCTCGTGTCGTTCCATTAATAAGTTGGTTTGTGAAGTCTGTGAGTTTAGTAAACACCGTCGAGTCAGTTTTTATCCTAGGGTTGAGCGTCGTGCGTCGCGTCCTTTTCAGTTAGTTCATTCCGACATTTGGGGGCCTATTCATGTGCCTAGTATTTCTGGTTTTCAGTATTATGTTATCTTTGTGGATGATTTTTCTCGTATCACATATCTTTATCTAATGAAAGAGAGATCTGAATTGAAATCTGTTTTTAAATCCTTTTACATGCAGATTAAGAATCAGTTTGATACGTGCATTAAGACATTTCGTTCAGATAACGCCCGTGAATATTTTCATAGTACACTTTCTCAATTTTTTGATGATCATGGCATTATTCACCAATCGTCTTGCTCTCGGACTCCACAACAAAATGGAGTTGCTAAGCGCAAGATTCGACACTTGTCTGAGGTTATGCGTGCCTTATTATTTCAAATGCAAGTTCCTAAGTCATATTGAAGTGACGCTGTCCTCACTGCCTGCTACTTAATCAATCGCATGCCCTCTACGGTACTAGGTGGTCAGGTTCCCCATACGGTCTTATTTCCTGATCGGCCTCTCCATTCATTACCCCCTCGAGTTTTTGGGTGCACCTGTTACGCTCATGCTCTTGACCCTGATAGAAGTAAACTTGATCCTCGGTCTTTTCGGTGTATTTTTCTGGGATACTCACACACTCAAAAAGGGTATCGATGTTACTCTCCTACTTTACGTCGTCACTTTGTCTGTGCTGATGTCACGTTCAATGAGTCTTTGCCATATTACTCGGCCCCTATTACCACCAATGACCTCCTTACCCTAGAGTCTGTCTTACCTATGGCTATTCCAATTGGCCCTCTACCAAATCCTTTGCAGGTTTATGTTCGGCGTACCCCCGCACCACCACCACCCCAGCCTCCGGCACCAACCCAGCCTCCACATACAGACCACTCCTCGCCTGCCGCACCATCTTCGCCTGCACCTCCGTCTTCTCCCCTGTCGCCAGATCCGCCTGCTCCTCGCTATCCGACTCGTGAGAATCGCCACCCACCGGTAACATATGGTTTTTCTAATTGTTCTCGCACTTCTCATCCTCTTTCTCAGGTTATCTCCTATGATCATCTCTCTCCATCTTTTCGTGCTTTCACTACTACTGTCTCCTCTGTTTTTGTTCCTAACACTGTTCAGAAGGCATTATCACGGTCTGAGTGGCGGAAAGCTATAGAAGATGAAATGTCTGCTCTTCATAATAATGGCACATGGGAGTTGGTTACTCTTCCTGCTGGTCAAACTCCTGTCGGTTGTCGTTGGGTCTATACTGTCAAGTACCTTCCTGATGGCACTGTTGAGCGCCACAAAGCACGTTTGGTTGCCAAAGGGTACACCCAAACTTATGGTGTTGATTATTCAGAAACGTTCTCTCCCGTTGCCAAGCTTGGTTCTGTGCGCATTCTTATTTCTCTTGCTGCTAATCTTGGTTGGCTGTTATTCCAGCTCGACGTCAAAAATGCCTTTCTCCATGGCGATCTCCAGGAGGAAGTCTACATGGCGCAACCACCTGGGTTTGTTGCTCAGGGGGAGTATCATAAGGTATGTCGTCTTCGCAAAGCACTCTATGGACTTAAGCAATCTCCTAGAGCGTGGTTCAGCAAGTTTAGTGATGCAGTTATGAAATTTGGCATGTGTCGAAGTCAGTCAGACCACTCTGTATTCTCCCTTATGTCAGCTCGAGGGAAAGTATTGCTCATTGTCTATGTAGATGACATTATTATTACTGGAAATGATCAAAAAGGGATTGATGAGCTGAAACAGTTCTTACATAGTCAGTTCTACATTAAAGACTTGGGTAAGCTGCGATATTTCTTAGGCATTGAGGTAGCAAGGTCCAAGGGTGGGATCAGCCTATCCCAGAGGAAATATGTGTTGGATATTCTAGAGGAGACAGGTTTATTGGGAGCTAGACCTGTGGAGACTCCAATGGATCCTAATGTGAAACTCTGCATTGATCAGGGGGAGGTATTTCCTCGTCCAGACCAGTATCGTCGATTGGTTGGTAAGTTGAATTATCTTACCAATACACGTCCTGATATCTCATTTGTTGTTAGTACCATGAGTCAGTTTATGTCTGCTCCTCGTCTTCCACATTGGGAAGCTTGTATTCGCATTATTAAGTACCTTAAGGCTCATCCTGGACGCGGTTTGTTTTACCGTTCTAATGGTCATTTTCGTGTTGAGGCATTTACGGATGCAGATTGGGCAAGGTCACCTTCTGACAGACGTTCAACAACTGGTTATTGAACTTTTGTTGGTGGCAACCTAGTTACTTGGAAGAGTAAGAAGCAAACTGTTGTTGCAAGGTCTAGTGCAGAGGCTGAGTACCATGCTATGGCTCATACCACATGTGAGATTGTTTGGCTGAGATCCTTTCTTGAGGAGCTGGGATTTCAGATGCAATTACCCATTCTGTTGTATTGTGATAATCAGGCAGCAATTCACATTGCATCCAATCCAGTATTTCATGAGAGGACTAAGCATATTGAAGTTGATTGTCATCTGGTGCGTGAGAAGTTAGTTGGTGGTGTGATAGCTACTCCCTTTGTGTCTACGGTGCTCAGTTAGCTGACATGTTTACTAAGTCATTGTTCAAGTCCCGGTTAGAGTTGTTATGTAACAAGCTGGGACTTTGTGATATTTACTCTACGGCTTGAAGGGGAGTGTTAGAGTATTGTCAGGCTTATGTTAGTCCCACATTGGCAACATGGTATGTAAGAATATTTATTTGTTGTATCCCATCCGTGTCTGCACTCATGACCATACTTTTTGTAGTTCCGAATTAGAGTGCCACTGAGGGTTGTGGGGCCCACCCCTACTCATGCTTCAGTGCACCAGTTTCGTTCTCTTAGGCAGCTCTATTTCAAATCCCAGGTTATGTGTCTGAGCCAATAAAGGTTCACTTAACCTTAGTTCAACATCGTTTCATGTTACCTTTTAGTAAAGGCCAAGCATGGGTCTTAGCCAAACCTTGTGGATGGAAAACTAATAAGAATGTAAACATATTGAGGGAATAATGCAGTACCTCCAAGTATAACAGTAGACCCATCATGTACTTTGCTTCCATCAAGGATACCCAAGCACACATTGCCTTTTTTCTGTAGCAACATGAGCCTCATCACATTGTGCTTTTGCAACTTGAGATATTGGAAGTAAAAGAGCTAGAAATGCTTACGCTCATGATCAAGTAACCCTCCGGCAAGATACGAAGCTTTCTAGAGACGATCCACCACTGGCTTCCGAATTGAAGAATCAAAGGTTTAAAAAATTGCTTGACATCTGAAACAGAGCTGCAGTCATACAGATGCACACTTTTGGTCAATTGAAACAGCAAAACCCAAAGCGATGTAATTGAATTATGCTTCTCTATGCTCGTAGGGTACCTTATTGGGAATTTAAATCGCCAACAAACAGGCAATGTCGAATCGGATGGATCCTGGACGAGACCTTTGCTAGAAACATCTCCAAGCTGTAATCAATAAATATGAGACATTTGAAATAGTGGGAGTAACCTAAATGAAGCGATTCATGACTAATCCGATCAGAGATGTCTGTAGAATACTTACAGAAACAAGAAAATCAGAATACGCTTGTTTTGTGAAGTATGTGTAAGAACTTCCACTATCGAAAACTACCCGAGCTAGTCCATTGTCCTGACCACCGAAACTGAGTTTCCTATGTCCATAACTCATTCTGATGACCTCTGTCTGATAAAAGTTCCTGAATAGAAGACATAAAAGACAATAAAAGGAGAGAAATTAAAACATGCTTCGGAAAAGAGTTCCACAAGTCAGCAACTGCAAGATTCATATGGGTATTGCAACATTATGGCAAGATGATGACACAAGTCACACAAATAAGAAGAAATCAAGGATGTGGTGGGCCAAACTGAGAATGGGCCTAGAACGGGCCCGGTAAAGGGAAACAGGCGGAGCCAAAGTCTGAGCTCCCCCGGCCGGTCTCGCCAGCGTTGAATGGGCGTAGGCCCGGCTTATGAGCGAAGGCCGAAAGGAGTTGGGACGGACCGAAGGGTCCCACCACAGTTTACAACCCAATGTACTGACTCGCCTCTTGGACCTTCGGGTCAGTCATTTGGGTCGGGTCAGTTTGCCCCATGAAGAGGTCACGTGGAGGATCTTCCTGCCGTCTCTAGGAAGACCCGGAACGTTTAAGAAGGAAGGCAGTTATTCATGACGTCAGAGGGCACACGCCATACTTCATGGTTACCCTAACTTGGAGAGCAAGTACATTCGCCTATATAAGGGGAGGGATAAACCCTAAGAAAGGTATGCAACCTACGTCTAAGAAATACACTCTTCTCTCCTGTTTACTGACTAGCTTGTCGGAGGGGCGAGAGGCGACCAACCGCCTCACGCCTTGGTGCAGGTACGCAGCGGAGCAAAGGAGGAACGACCCTGAGAAGCCGTGGAGAGAAACCACCCCACTACAAAGGATAAGAAACAACTAAAGAAATGATAATTAAAATCAGGACCAGCAGAAAATTTTAATCGTTACCAACGGAATAAACAAAAACATCCAGAAATGAAGGCAAGCGAAAAAGCTGCAGGATAAGAATTTAAAAAAAAAAAAAAAAAAAAGCGATATGTTTCTCAGTCAAGTGAAAATCCTGAAAACTTAATTTCTCTCTATTTGCAACCATTTACACAAGTTATTATCTGGAACTCATTTCTATCTACTTTTTTCTTTCATTTCAAAAAAGTTCACTATTCCAACCTACCTTTCCACATATGAAAAACTTGCATTGAAGCATCTGTCAATAGTTAACAAAAAGACATATAAAAGCCAAATAAGAAAGCGTCTGATAGTTCTACGCTCACGTGGAAGGACTATTAAGCAGGGGGACCCATGCCATTTGCCTGTAATGCACAAAGCCGTCACCTAAGAACATATATCCACCACCTCCTGCATCAGTGGTGAGACAATGGCCTATAACATTGTTAATGATTCCTTGACTTGCCAATTGAGAAGGTAAGCTGACTTTAGCCCGGCTAAGGCCAAGAATCCCGTCCGTCGCTGCCAACGCATTTAGTAGGAATCCTTGCTGGTCATATGCACATCTGACAAATAAAATCAAAAAGCGAAAAAACTTAGGCATTTATACGTATTCACACACCTCACATATGGAGTTTGATTACATAAGTAAGAAGATGGACAAAGAAAATAATACACAGAGAGAGAGAGAGAGAGAGAGAGAGACATACCCAAAAACAACACTTGACTTTGTAAATGATCCATTCGCAACCATTAGATGGAGATCATCCCTGGCAAGTACCCCCATGGATGAGCTTTGGTCGGCATATTCTAGTTCGTAATCACACTGATGACATGTCTCGCAATCTCCAGTCTTCTGATTTCTCTGAACTTCAACACACAATGAATCCTTGGAAGGTATGATTTTGCCTTTTCTGGGATTATAGAAAGGGTGCGCTCCCTGCATAAATTTTTGCTTATTTCTAGTGACATTCACAGGAATTAATTATGTAAAATGTCTTCACTTGTAGTCCATAATTTTTCTTTTAGCTCTCCATCACGTGATATTTTGAGCGTTGTCATTGTGGATCTTCACTTTGTTACTCTGATTACTATAAAACCAAAAAAAACACACACACACACACACACACAGAGCAATCAATGTAAAACATTCTTAAACTCAGTTACAGGAACCCTGAGAAAACTTGAACTGCTGAAGAGCTCATAGCAACCATGCATTAGTGGATTACCTTAGCACAACTTATGCATGGAGCATCACATTGGATCCATGTTAAGTCACTCCCAGTATCAATGTCGACATAATACGGTCTTGGAGGACTTCCCAAAAGCATGTATGTGAAATATAATCTGTACCAAGATGAAGTATGAAATCAAAATGCATAACAAAGTGATGGCTAAAATATTAGAGCTATGGTTGAGCTTTTAACAATAAATTTTCCATCAAAATCATGCAAAAGGGCATATCATGGTTGTACGATCAGTCACTATCTAGGAATGATGGCAGACCCTCAATCCTGATAAGTTGTCTAGTTTCGTTTACTCCCTCCGTCTCATAATGTTTTTCTGGTCCGCAAAACGAGGACGTAAAAATAATACAATTGTTGAAAGAAAAATTTAAAATATTTTCAACAATTCACTAGATATTGATGAGTTCTTTTAATTTATGAAAAAAGTTTGCATTTTTTCCTTGAAAGAAATGCATTATTTTTTTAGTACTCGTTTTGCGGACTGGACAAACATTTTGGGACGGAGGTAGTATATTTTATGGGGATCAATGTGCTGTGCATATATCTTCCGAAATGAGCAGCATGAGTCAAATCTGTATGTGTTTAAATGTTAAGGGATTAGTACAGTTGGTCGTTAAGTGATCAACAAGCGGGAAAAGTAATAGTGACTTGGCTTCCAGTAATTTTCAGGTCACTAGTTTCAAGGTTGTGCTTTGTCATAGTTACTTGTGATTCTGTCTACTAGCCGGTTTAATTATTCACTGTGCCATAGAGATAAAGAGATTGGTTTTCCTATGATTCTGGCTTTCCTTTCTCCTTATGAGTCTATGACAAAGAAGCGGAGACACTAGCAACTAGGAAAGAAAAACAGGCACTCAAGGGTATAAGCAGGAAGCTTCCATTCCTGTTTGACGTTTTTAATACCCTAATATCAAGTCTGATTCCTACAAAGACACGTCAAAATATTGGGTCCCAGAGGAACAATATAGTAAATTAGTAATCACATTTCAAACCTGAGGAAAAGGGTGGTTATCCTTCTTTTTCTGTTTATAATGTGGTTAAAGTTAGTTATTGGATGATTAACTAGTGGATTGATATGAGAACATTCTAAATAGCCACAAAGTGTTTTTGCGTTACACTAACTGAATTTGGATGAATAATCGGTTTTCGTTTTATCTTTTCTCCCACCTTCATAAGAATAAAGAATAGGCATTTCCCCTTATCCTTAGAATTTTCTGAAAGGTAACGATCTCAGTTTCATATAGATATTTATATAGTCTTTGAAAAAGACTTCCCTTTCTATAAGAATTTTAAAAAAGAAAAGGAAAGGAGCAATGCACTCTTACTCCTCATCTAACTTCACTCACTGGAAAGTTTTCAATAGGTAGGAACTCAAGTTTCGCTAAGGCATTCATGAGCTTACCTGTAACCCATAACTGGACTGACGACACCTAAGAACTCCTGGGGGAATTTTTTCCATTGACTTGTTTGACTAAAGGAAGGTGATGGGTTGCCAGAAGCTTCCCTTGCCGGTTCAGGAACGACGAAACGCCCACGATTAATTACTATTGCTATAAAACAAGCTCGTATTTTATCTTCCTTACCTTAAAATGAAATTTTTGGAAGCCTCTTTAGAATAGGTGCTCCACAATATAATGAATTGATCCCTCTTGCTCCAGCGCATGCTCTAAGGCGAGCAACTACCGCTGTGTAAAGATCAACTCCTACTGCTAGTAATGACAGCTTCCTTAGTTCACTTGGAGCAAGTGTTGGACAGTCAAGAGGACGAGAGCACACCACTCCCCGAGCAGTGCACCCCCTATTAAATTACCTTTTAGCACTCCCTTTAAAATCCTATTACAGACGTTTAAGATACTTCCCAGTGAGGGAGGTTATGTTTTCTATTCAATCCGGAGCTTAAAAAACATAATTGTAGCTCTGTATCCAATCGTCCGAATATCAGGTAAAACACAAGATAGTTTTGGCTTTAACTTTCATGTGGAGAAGTTATGCTTCATGGACTCGCATACGGGAGTTGCGTGGAAGTATATAGCAAAGTGTGAGATTCATCTGATTTTCATCTTAGTTTTATTTCTTGGAATAAATAGTCTTTATTTCTGTGCCACAGTGTAGGAGTTCTATAGATACTACACTTAATTCAAATAGCACGGTATGCTTGTTAGTTGAGTGTCCAACTAAACATAAGGGACACAAATTTCCAAAATTGATCAGTGTCGAGCGTCTAACAAGGCTGTTTTGTGCATTTGGAAAAGCCTGTGAAACAAAGAGGAGAGGTTGGTTGTCTTAGCCTATTTGTGGCTTTTCAGGACCCTCGACATGATCTGACGACAAGACTTCAAAACTTACATTAGAACAAATTAGAACACATGATAATCGGGCATCTGGGCCAACTTATGTACCTCAACTAATCTCACATGACCCTAACGTTGATTTTTGTTGCTGATGGAAGTCAAACCTACGAGCTCGAGATGGTAAGTTACCTGTTGTCATGCTCCCACCCGACCAATATTACCACAACAACCTTCCCTTGTCTTAATGACTACATCGAAATGCTAATTTGGTGAAGACTGCATTTAAATATGCCCCCATTATCCTCTTTTAAACTGCATCTCATACTGGCCCGCTGGGTTAATAAAAGATCGAACTCCAGTTAGAAAACTTTCAAATGTTCTTTCTCAGTTTGGGAACATAATGCGATCCTCTATCCAACCATGCTTATTTTCGAGCCCCAAAATTTCCTTTCGCATTTGCATGCCTGGTTACGCATTTGCATGCCTGGTTACTTTTTCATAGTTCTAAAAAGTTTTCATCATACATATTAAGAACTGGTTAAAAGCATGAGAACGTTCGGCACTGAATTGAAGGCAGAAACAAGGAAAACACATACCCATATGGAAATATATTACCCCTCACAGGTAAAATCGCAGCTGAATGGATCGAACCCAATTGGGCTTTCTCTTCGAGACCGGTTGGATCGTACAACTGCGCAGCCAAATTCACTGAATCTTTCCTCACAAACCTCCCACCCAGTTTAAGCTGAACATCTCCTTTTGCCATCTGTCTAGAAGTACCCAATTTCGGGTACAGAGGAAAGACGAAGGAACTGGTTCCTCGATCATCATCATTAGAATTAGAATCGCGTAATTCGAAGAGGATATTCGGAGATGCGTAAAAACACAAAATTAGAGCAGCAAGAGAGATACCCAGAAGACCCAGAAGGAACCTAGGGTTGCCGAAGTGGGATATTCTGAGTGAGAGTTGACGTGGGGGATTTGGCAGTGATCGGGTGGGAATTGGTGATTGTTGTGAAAGTTGGGAGTCTGGTTGGCTGGGTTGAGGTGGGGTTGGAGGTGAGTCGGAGAGCGTGAAGGCGGTAATGGTTTTGCCTAGAGAAGGGTTATCAGCTGGGGGGAGAGTGATGATGACAAACCCTTTCAGTTGAGGAGACTGGCCGGGCTCCATCTCTCCCTCTCTCCTCTCTCCTCTCTGAGAGAGCATGAAGAAGATGAAACTGGAAAGAATTTCCCTCTCTATTCTCTGCAGTCCATGACTTGAAGAAGACTTTCACTATCTTGAAATAGTCAATGACCCGACCCACACTTCACAGTGGAGTTAGTTTTAGGAAAAAAAAAAACCAAGGGTAGATTAGTGCAGAAGAAAGAGGTGGTGACTGGTGAGGTGGGGTCCGGCTATGATGCTCCCAAGGCGGTTTGGAAGCATCATACTCCCATTATTTCTGAGCCATTGGATGTTAAGGGTTTAATCTTAGCCATTGATAAAAGCTCCCCTTCTCTCTCATTTACCTCCTATTCTCGGTTACCTTTTGACTGAAAGTCATGAAAAACTTTGAGCCCTATTCAATGGCTTCTTCAACTCACCCCGTTGATTTCTCTCTCCTCCCCCCTCGCTCCACACTCCCCAAACCCCACACTCACCACCTTCTCTCTCTCCTCCACCACCCCCTCCTCTCTCTTCCCTCCCTGCCGCCGCTCCTCTGCCCTTTCTCCACTGTACAGACTTCCCCGCCGACGATCCTCGCACTCGACCTGTCTCGCATACGTAACGGGCCCGCCGTCAGACCCTATCGTGGCCGATAACGGTCTGAACTCAATGTCTCGAGCTCCGACACCAAAAGCACACAATCGCCGCCGAGCGTCATAAGCTGGGGTCTGTTGTCGAGCCCTCTACTTCAACATAAGTTGAGATTAGCGGTTTCGTTCGCCACTCTCGTTGGTTGCACAACTTGCACTCTCTCAATGCCTTTGTATTCCGGTAAAAAAAAAGTTCCATTTTCTTTTTGGTGCTTTGTTCAAAATTTATTATTTGGAGTTAATTCGAGCAAGTTTCGTTTTTTAGTAGTTTTATTCAGTCAAAAGGAAAAGGATAATATTTGTTTGCTTTCTTAATGTTGATTATTCTTCCTTTGGGAAGATTCCGAAAACAAGAAAAAAAAATTCATCTTCTTTACTGGACCAAAGTTTATAGGAGTAAGGCTAATGGTGGTTTAGGGCTAAGGAAAGCTAGAAATCAAAATCTAGCCCATCTTGCTAAATTAGGATGGAAACTCTCTAATAATGAGAATAATCTGTGGATTAAACTTCTCAAGGTAAATATCTCCAAAAACATTCTCTGTTTGCCTGGCCTAAAAAAAAAATGCCTCCTACATTTGGAAAAGCATCACTAAAACTATTCCCCTTCTGAAAAAAGGGATTAAATGGATTATTGGTAATGGTTTCCATGTTGATGTATGGCTTGACTAGTGGCATGGAAATGGTCCTCTCATTGACAGTTTTCCTGGACCTCATGGGTTTGTTAACACCAAAGTCAGTGACATTCTAGATAGTAACGGTGATTGGAATCTAAATTCTATTTCCAATATTGTCGATGGTCATGTTTTGAATGGTATTGCTAGTACTAATGCGCCCAGGTTCTCCAATATCCCAGATCATCCTTCTTGGGTAGGTTCTCCTAACGGTAATTTCTCTTCTATTTCTCCTTATAAAATCTTACATAATGAAGATAGCGAGAACTCTGACTGGATGTGGATATGGAAGCTTAAAGTTCCTGCTAAACTTCGTTTTTATATTTGGCTTGTGCTTCATAATGTCTGTTTATAAACTCCCTGAGAGCTAGTAGGGGGATGATAACCATGAACTACTATCCTCGTTGTGATGATACACCTGAGGACTAAAATCATCTCTTTCGTGGATGCCCAAAAGCGAAAGAGCTTTGGCATAGGATTTGTAACCCCCAGTGGTTCCAAGAGAACCTTAACATGCCTATTTTAGATTGGATTCGTACCAATCTAAAATCTAAATCTACTTATCATTTGAATATGAGTCAATCTTGGAGCTTACTGTTTGTTGTTTCCCTCTGGCAAATTTGGAAGGCCCGTAATAGAAAAAGTTTTGATAATGTTGAGACAACAAACACCGAGTGTTTTAAGATTGCTCTAGCTTATGCTAAGGAGATTGGTATGGCTTTTAAGGAACAACGTTCTTGCCACAGACTTATTCATTGGCTGTTTCCTCTTCCAAGTGAAATAAAGCTCAATATGGACAGATGCTTCTATGAGGTTAGCAAGACTGGGGTCTCAACAAGAGGAAGATTTGATTATTGCAACAAACGTTCCCCTAGCTGCTAGGGAGTTTGTTTTAGCTGACGCCTCGGGCGTAAGACACTTATATGTTTAATTCATCGTCTTTTGGCATCTGTTTGCCTTGTTTCTTGTATGTTGAAACTTTTTCTCGGCTATAAATGGCTCTTGTTTGATCAATGGTGACTCTCTTTGATATATGCTTTGTGCTGATGTTATTGATGTTGTTGGGTATGTTTGATCAAAGCTTTGTGGTGTTGTTGTTGGGTATGTGCCTTGGTAGCTCTTGTTGGGTATGTTTTATCAATGCTTTATGGCGTTGTTGGGTTTGTTGTAAACATGTTGTACATACCATTTCAATTTCTGTTCTTACCATATAAACAAGGTTTATTAACTAAAATCTGGGCATACTTATCACGAAAAATGGGTTCTCTTACTAAAATCTAGATATGCTTAGTAGGTAAGGCGTGAACTGGGAGTATCTACCATTTCCATAGTCATACTTACCACAAACACAGGGTTCAAACCATGGAAAGCTTCATTAGATTATTGTGAAACACTTACCATATAAACAGAGTGTGCTTACTAAAATCTGGGCATACTCACCATTTCCATAGCAATACTTACCATATAAACAGGGTGTGCTTACTTAAATATGGGCATACTTACCATTTCAATAACCATACTTACAAAAATCTGGGCATACTTACCATTTCCATAGTATACTTACCATATAAATACAGCAAGACATCCAATTCTAGTAAGTGCCTATGGCCCTCTTATTCAATCTTCTCTCTCCAAGTGTTTAGCTTTTTTATATCCTTTTTTTAAGCATACCCACTTTCTCGACTTCACAATACCAACATTGTCCTTGTGCATATTATAGTTTCGAATACTAATCTATATTACATAATGTAGTGGGCCGAAATAACCACAGTTTTGTCGAATGTTAGCATACTCCTAACGTCGTCACCGAACGTAAGGGCCTTCTCTGACTTGACAGCATGTACGATCTCCTATCGTTCGGCATTAGTGACGTTTCTAACACTAGCTCCTGGGTTCTGCTGACGTAGGGTGCTCCACGCATTAAATGACTCTGACAAATGACGTCATCCGAACAACAACATGCGTGTAAGGCACGACCTACTTGCTCAACACTCCAAGATTTGCCTATGAATAGAGGACTCCCTCTCCAGGTTTGTAGACTTTTTTTCCATATAACTTCTTCCCTAAGTAATTACTTTCTTCACTTCTTCAGCCTTTTGACTTGCTCGTCGGAGCTTCTTCCCGGAGATACACCCCTCTTCGATTTTCAAGTATCCAGTACACTATCGTTCAACTTCTCCATTCAAATCAAAAGAGGGAAAGGGTCAAGTGGAATTCACCCCCACACAGACACGTACGGTATGACAAGCAAAACTATATTACCTACGGAAAATACCTATCATTTTCATAACCATACTTACCACAAATACAGGATTTTCTTACTAAATTCTGGATATTTTTACCACAAATACAAAGAACTTATTCTCCAAATACCTCTTAAATACAGTTTCATCCGTAATAAAAATACCATAAAAAGTGGTATGTATAGCCATAAGTAACGGTAAGTATAACCATAAAAAAACGTATATAAAAACCTATGAAGCTTCATTAGATTATTGTGAAACACTTATTCAAGATTCAACATATGATCATTTGGTAAGTTGGTATGAGGTAATTATCACAACTAAATTCAGTTTGTTCCTCAAAAAAACTTACTTGGTGAGTTTCTTCAACTTGTTATGGAGCTTCTTCTTGAATCTTCATTTTTTTGGACAATAAAAGAGATGAATGGAAGCTTTTTGGACAAGAGGAGAGATGAATGGGAGCTAGTGGAATTAGAGTGGATAAGTTTGCAGAGTTTAAGGTAGGTATGGAGAAATCTAGTACCATCAATGTCATAATTGGTGGTAAGTAAATAAGACAATTGGTAAAACGTGAATCAGTTTGTGTGGTAAGACTGGTTTAAGCATATAGTCTTTTTGCCCTTATTTCATGGTAAGTATTGTCAATCACGTGGTAAGTTTTATCAACGAATATTAGTCCATCATAAATATTCAATTTTTGTGGTATCTCTAGCCTTATGGTTTGGTAAGTAAGTTTTATTCTATAGTAAGTATGACATTAATGACGGGTAGGTATACATTTAAGTATATCACCATTAATATCATATTACCTACCACATTAAATTTTATTTGGATCTTTTGTATTACTTTTATGATAAATTAAATAAAAGCTTTCATATTAATAAAATTAGGGCAAATTTTCGTAGTAGTCCCTGTAGTTTTATGGTTGTCTCACTTTCGTCCCTCTAGTTTCAAAGTGCTCGAATTTCGTCCCTGTAGTTTGTTTTACGTTCCAAATTGGTAAAATCATTAACACCGTTAACGAAACTAACGGAAAAAAAAAATAAGTGTTCCAATTTTCAATCCGTTTGAACCGGTGTGAAGATCTTATTTTTTTGATCATTTTATCCTAAATGATCGTAATGAATTACCTCTAAGGCCTTTCAATGAGCACCCTAAGAGAGCCATGAAACTAAATAAGAAGTCTTCGGGTGCTCATTGAAAGGCCTTAGAGCCAAAAATTCATTACGACCATTTAGGATAAAATGATCAAAAAAATAAGATCTTCGCACCGGTTCAAACGGATTGAAAATTGGAACACTTATTGTTTTGTTCCGTTAGTTTCGTTAACGGTGTTAACGATTTTACCAATTTGGAACATAAAACAAACTACAGGGACGAAATTCGAGCACTTTGAAACTAGAGGGACGAAAGTGAGACAACCATAAAACTACAGGGACTACTACGAAAATTTGCCCATAAAATTACTTTTAAAAAAGGATCAAATAAATGAGATATTTCAATTTACTGGTTCACTAGTGGTTATTCCTACATTAGTCAAGTGATCAATGTTAACCTCAAAGACTTTTACTCATTCATTTGCTAAGTGATCAATGTTAACCATCAAATAACCATTTTTAAAATTTGCTAATTGTGTAACTTGAAGGATTGAAATAGATAAGTCAGTGGTTAAGCAATTAAAAAATTAGTTAGCCTACTTTAGCCAATTATATTAATTTTCACTAATCACTATCAATCAATATCATTGTTAACTATCACATCTGCCAAATATGATCTTAATCGATTCAAATCGTTTGATCAATTGGCTGAACATATAACCAGATCAATTAATTACAAATGAATCAATTCTCGATAATTGATCGTTGCCAAGTATATTAGTGTCAACACTATTAATTGTTAGATTTACAAAATATATTATATTTATCACTATAATTAATAAATATCTTGTTTTTTTCATAATATTTAAAACTAAGTTACTTAAATATATCTATAATAAATGATTATTTGAAAATTAATTAATTAAATACATTAAAATTTAAACTAGATTTATAAATGAACACAATTTTTTAAACAATTCTTCTAATATATAAATCCCTAAAATCTGCAAATTTTCCCACCAAAAAATCGAGTACTGTTTTTTAATTTTTTTTACTTAATAGCAACTTGTTACCTGACCAATCGGTTGTAGTAAGTGTTGCCTGTTTGTGTGGTAAGTGTTACCTTATACAAGGTAAGCGTTGCCTTAGTGAATGGTATAAGTTGTCTGTTCTGTGGTAAAGAATCATCCATTTTTTTTGGTCAAAACCACCCTATTTTTAGTTTTTGGTTTCAATCCAAGGGCTGTGATTTATCCATTTTCAATCCAAGGACTGTAATTCATTGGGAGTATGACGCTCCCATAACACTTGGGAGCATCACAGAAAAATTGGGTGAGGTGAGGAGCAAAGAATTTTAGGACAAATAACAGAACAGTAGAAAAGTGGCAAAATAATGCCATACTCATGGCACCAAGATTTGAAACTCCATAATCGTATTAAGATGAAGAGTAACTATAATGGAATAGAGCCTGATATTCGGGCATGCATCACGTGAGCCGGGGACGTTTATTCTTTTAGGCCCCGTTTGATAACAATGATAGATGAGTGAGATTCGTAAAGAAATGGGATTATGATTGAAATTGATAATGCGAAGGGATTAGATTAGTGCAGAAGAAAGAGGTGGTGACCGGTGAGGTGAGAAGCAAAGAATTTTAGGAAAAATAACAGAACATTAGAAAGGTGGCAAAATAATGCCATACTCATGGCACCAAGATTTGAAACTCCATAATCATGTTAAGATGAAGAGTAACTATAATGGAATAGAGCCTAATATTCAGGCATGCATCGCGTGAGCTGAGGACGTTTATTCTTTTAGGCCTCGTTTGATAATAGTGATAGATGGGTGAGATTCGTAAAGAGACGGGATTAGGACTGAAATTGGTAATGAGAATGGATTAGTAATGAGAAGGGATTGATAATGAGTATGTAAATTTGGGATGAGATTAGATGATGGGATTATTAATATTGTGTTTGTTTCAATGGAAATAGGATTGGATTGATAGTATACATTTCCGTTTTTGCCCCCATACAACACACGTACACAGGAAAAAACCTAGTAGTCCAACACACACACTACCTTCTTCTTTTCTCTCTCTCTCTCTCTCTCTCTCTCTCTCTCTCTCTTAGCCCCCACACCCACACAGAAAAACCTACCCAAGCGGAGATTACAAAGACAACGATGACGAAGACGATGACCCAACCAAGCCAATAATCAAGGTTGCTCTCTCTCTCTCTCTCTCTCTCTCTCTCTCTCTCTCGAGAGAGAGAGAGAGAGAGAGAGAGAGAGAGAGAGGTCGAGATTGAGATCAATCTGCACATATACATACATATTTTGGGTGTGTTTTGCGGTGGTGGTGGTAATTTTTTCCTCCGATGGTGGTGGTGATCTCTATTTCTCCGGTGGCAATTTTGCCTTTCTACTTCATAAGATCTAGGATGGGATTATGAATACCAAGTCCATGAGGGTATTACCAATTCCCCCATTTAGAGGGCTTGCTCATCCCATGAGATTCACAATTCGAAGGGATTTCTATTATCAAACAAGGGTTTCACAGTCCGGAGGGACTATTAGTCCAATCCCAAGGCCATATCAGGTTAACAAATGGGGCCTAAAAGTTAAAGCAATTCAATTTCTACAATCTGAATATGTGCAACATGCCAACAGTTGAATTGGGTTGGGCTCTTCAAGTGTAGTGATTTGCTACTGTTGGAAAAACAATGGGGAAAATAAATCTTCATTATTGACTAATTTCTGAAATTTACAATTTGAACAGAATTTACATGAAATGAAATTACAAAATTTGAAACATAAAACTTAAACATTGAAGAGGTAACAAAAATTGCAAACCGAGACCCGTATTACACCATGGTGCCCTTAAGACAAATTCACCGTCTCACCGTGCTGGAGGTTGTGTCGGTATTCGTCTCCCAGGATTGACTTAGTTCTCACTTAGTCGTCAGAGTACTGTCGTAAACTGCCCGTCAAACAAACTTATACATGTACTCTCTCTCTCTCTCTCAAAAAGAACATGTGTTGGCAAAGAAGAAAGAGAAGTAATTGTGTTGTTTGATGTATTGAAACAAAGAAGCAGGACTCCTTTATATAGTTATAAGAGGAGACAATTCAATCAATACAAAATTTAATAAGGGAGTCTCTTAATTCAATATAGAATATTCAATATGGGGAATTAAATTTGGGGTATTCAATTCTGAAAAAAAAAAAAACTGATTCAACCATTAACTCCAAGACTTATGGGATTTATTGGTTGGCCAGTAAACATGATGTCTTGAACTATTCTGTCATTTGTGTAAACCGAGATAACAGACCTCACACGAAACTTCTCCTAACACAGTTTAGTTCTCATTGTTGTGTTTGTTTTGACTATGAACACCCTTCCTGGTTCTGCAAGTATTTTCCTAAGAATTTGGCCTTTTTAAACTCTCATAGAAACGCAAGTGGAGTGAAGTGCAGTTGGTGCCTCCCTTATACTCATGTGCACATGGGCAGAGTTTGATTCCCACAAGCACCCATCCCTCTCCCCAAGTCTCCTAGGATAGATTAGATTAAATTAGAATTAACAAATGTCAAGAAAAAAAATCTCATAGAAGCAGCCCCACTTCATACTCACATAGATGACCTTATAAAGGGTATCCTATTATCCCTCGTTTGGCATTCCAGCGCATAAGATTCATTAAAAGCAACGCTTAACCTTTTCCCCCTTTGTAGGTATCCCTGTTACGCACCATATGAATGGGCAGGAGAGCATGTCTCCTCAATGATCGTTCTTTATTACTCGCAAATAGGTTGTCCCATTAAATCTAGATCTTGGGATATTCAGACAACTAGGTAGAATTTTCTTTCACGGTAACTTGAGCGTAGTAGGCTTTAGCCCCATTCCCTTCGATGCTTTCTAAACTAACTCTTTGTTTAGTGGATCCGCAATGTTATTCTTTGACTTCACTTAACCAAAGTACAAATAAATCTTTCCCCATGTGGCACGAAGAAAGATTTGATTTGTCGAGGGATCATAATGAAAATACTAGGATTACAAATTCCTCGTCTCACCGGTGTTGGAGGTTGTGTTGATGTTTGTCTCCCAAGGTGGACTTAGTTCCCACTCAGTCACCGGAGCACCGCCATAGACTGCCCGTCGAACAAACTTGTACCTATACTCTCTCTCCTTAAAAAAGAACACGTATTGGCAAAAAAAAATGAGAAGTTGTTGTGTTGTTTGGTGTGTTAGAGCAAAGGAGCATGACTTCTTTATATAGTTACAAGAGGAGCCAATTGAATCAATACAGAACTCAATAGGGGGAGCCTTTGAATTCAATACGGAATATTCAATATGGGGAATTGAATTTGGGATATTAAATTCTGGAGAAAAAAATGATTCAGCCATTAATTCCAAGATCAGTTGCGCACAAGTGATTCCCTAACAGGACCATTCACATGCGAATGGTTCAAAACCAATAAAGCACAATCAATTCCACACCAACCTAGGCCAGACCACAAACCTCGAACTATAGGTCGTGGATCCACGCATTCTGAGTTCTGGCCCCGACCAGGTCTAATTTATGTGTTTAGTGACGATGTGCGCGCGCGTCTATTGGCTTTTTCAATTCTCATAATGAGACAATTCTCTATTCACACTTAAAATTAAAATGAATTTTGTTCATTTTTAGGCTCACCAAAATATTCGAACAAATTTATCATTTTTCTAACAGCTACTACAAGCCAAACCTTGACAGCAACATCTCTGCCATCAATGGTTCTTGGTTCTTCTGAACTACGGAGTACTTCTCTTTAATTAGTGATCAACCATTTCTACCTAGGAAAATAATAATGCCATGACAGTTTCTTTTATAGCCACAACTGTAAAGACCCGTGTATTATGTCCATTTTCTTTAAATTATCGTGAATGTAGAAGATCAGATTTTGAATTTGAGTTATGTTTTTATTAATATGATTGTAAGAATGCACGTATATTTTTATGTATTGGAAGCACAGAGAATAGTTGAAATATGTGTTTTGTTGTGGTGCGAGTGTTTGGAGGTGTTGAGGATGTGTTAGGATTGATCGGAGGTCGAATCAGTGAATGGGGAAAAATTTTGTTAAAAAATTTCCTGAGCTCTGCTATTCGCAGGGACGATTCGCAGGGAATCACGCAAGGAAAAATGCGCTTGGGCTCATTCTAGGTCTCACAAAAATATAGAAAAATATTCATAAATTTTTTAATATTATTTTACGGAGCCCTGTAAAAAATCAGCTCTAACGGATACCGGTAAGTATTACTTTTGGATTCATATGGGCGAACTGAACAGTTTCATTCCTACGAATCCAAAAGTAATACTTACCGATATCCGTTAGAGCTGATTTTTTACAGGGCCTCATAAAATAATATTCAAAAATTTATGGATATTTTTCTATATTTTTGTGAGACCCAGAATGAGACCAAGCGCATTTTTCCTTGCGTAATTGCCTGCGAATTGTCCTTGTGATTAGAATTTCCGAAATTTCCTAGAGGTACAAGTGCCACTTTTTTTGGGTACAAGTACCGGCTGTTGTGCAGAATTATTCTCAGGAGATTGGTACTGGCACCAGCTTTTTGTGGTACAAGTACCATCTGAAAAAAAATTTGAAAAATTTGTATGTTTTTCACACCACTATAAAAAGGGGCCAGTCATTTCCCGCACCTAACTCCGCGAAATTGGTCCCAAACTTTTTCTCTCTCATCTCTCTTTCAAATCCACATAAAAATCCCTTGATTTCTACACGAACCTACTTTAAATCTTCAAGATCCAAGTGTTTTCTACTTCAAACACACTTGATTTTCGAGTTTGGTAAACAAGGGGTATGTTCTATGTCCTTGCTCTCACTCTTTGACTCTAAATCACATCTCTCTCTCTCTCTCTCTCTCTTCTCAATCACTTGTTGATCCACATTTATTTATCTTATTTTTGGATTGTATTTACTCTATAGATCTTGTAACAAAGCTTGGGAGGAGCTTGTTCTTGGTTGATTTGAGGTTGAACCACTTGATCCACTTAGGGTTTTGCTCGAAACCCACTTTGGTAGAGATTTCTCTCTTTCTCTTCATGTTATATGGTAATTTCGTGCGATGTTATTGTTTAATTGCCATACTTAGGTTGGTGGAACACCTTAGGGCTTAAAACTCTTTTTTTTTTTGAAAGTTGCATTTTTTTTCACTTTGATTGCTGCGATTCATAAGTTGCTTGTTGACGTGTTAGTTGTTGTTGGGATGCATGAAATGAATAAATAATTTCAGTGTTGATTATTGAGATTATGTGGTTATGTTGAGAAGTATTAGTGTGCGGGTTTATTGTAACGCAATGGGTGAAAATACAAAAGCTCAGATGTGGAAAATTAAACTGTAACGTAAGAGGTGGTAATGCAGAATCACAAAAGGTGGAGTTTACTGTAACACAAGGGGTGGAAATACAATGGGAGGTGTGTGAGAGTGGTTTATTTCTTGTAAATGGTGTTGGTACGTGTTGTTCCTTGATTTATACTTGTGTGCTAATTCTTTGAATTAGAATGATTTAGAATGGTTTTAATTCATTCCTTGTTATATGATTTTCTATTTAGCATGATTCATTATCTCTACACTTGTTATCTCATTAACATGTAGATTTAGTGTAGATTTTTTTATTGGGCTAGTGTAGCTTAACCCTTCATTTCAGGTACAGAAATCGTAATATGGAGTGCTTGGATGCATGGAGTAACCTGCCTTTTGAAAGCTGACATTGAAAGATTACTTTGGCATCTTTAGTAAACTTCCTTTTGAAGATGTAATTGTAATATCTATAGAAATTCTTGATATTTGATAACTGCATAACTTTTGACTCTCCTTATATTCCTAGTACTTTTGGGAATATTAGGCTGGTGTGCCATTGGTGTAACCTTTTGAGATGCTTGGTATTGACACTATAATATGGTAGAATGTGTATGAAAAAACTTTTGGTGGGTATTATGTATAGAATTATGAGTTTTTTTTTTTTTTTGAGTAAATTAGCTTAAAATTAAAAAAGGTTAACTAAATGTACAACCTTCAAGGAGCATACCCCAGGAGGAAAATAAAAGGAAAAAGAAGAACAATGAAAAAAAAATGCGAGTAGTAAATAACATGAAACTAACTTCATCCTGGAACATCTCGCCAAGCTAGGATATAAGATAGATAGTCACGATCGAATAACATCACCGTATAAACCAGCACTAAAAAATTGCAGCAAGATAGTAATTCGGCAACGAGGGAAAGCTGATCAGCTACTACGGAGGCACTAGGCATCAAGAATCAAATCAGAGATGACGGCATCCGACAGGGGGCCCAACCCTGCACACCATGCCCATTCCATCCAGACTACCATGCTCTCAACCAAATTCCCTAGGCTCACCAAAACAACCCACCTTCAGCCGAAAAACCAATCACCACTAGTCTCAATAGATGAAATATGAAGACCAAGATTTCAAGACTCCAACTTAAGCCAAAAGTGACAAGCGTAGTACCCACTTCTAAGGAACAATTACTACAGAGGAACTAGGCTCCGAGAGAGGCTCAAACCGAAGATGTTGGCATCCGACAAGGATACCCCCCAAAGCACCCTGCACGCCATGCTCATTCCATCCGGACTAATACACCCTCAACCAAATTCCCTAGGCTCACTATAACCAAAAGTGAGGCAGAAAAGGAGCCTCTAATCAGACAGCAGCAATAGCGATTACCACCGAATCAACTAGCACATTTCGAGGCCACACAAAACTGCAGAGGACAATAAATTGCTCCGCTCAATCAGTGCACTACCACTCATCTAATAAAAACAGACACAGTCACTCATACCACATGAAGAAATAAAAAGCTCAGAGAAGCAGAATCTCTTCGGTTGTGAGATGCAGTGCAACAAGTTGCCCAACAGAGAGCCCTCAAGGCTTGAGTGCCCAGTAACTAAACTAGGCAATAATTGGGCGTGAGCCAGAAATCTCAGGCCCCTATGCACGTAAAACCAGCCATACTTTCTCAATATCAAGCAATGAGCTAAGCATGCTTATGCACATGATAAAAATCCCACAATTACAGTAGCAATACCCATTAATAAAATAAACATAACCTTACCAATTCTCCAAGGGTACAATTGGTTCACCGACAACCTGGTTCCAACAATACCAACCGTGGTATACGAAACCGCTGTGCATCATTGGAGATCTAATCAAAATAACACCAAAATCGCCCCCAAGATCCGGAGAACCAGCCTTGAGGGCTCAAGTGAACTGAAAGAAAATAGCTCCAAAAACCAGGATCTTCCATGGATGGATCTCCTCAGCGGCAGTCCATTCCGGCGAGCTGGACTCGCCGTCCGATGTAGAATGCACAATTGATTCCACACCAGATTTCGATAAATGATTCCTCACCAGATTTTGTAAACTCGGGATTAACGAGAATGTGTGAGATTTGATTTGTACTTTTCAAGACCGAGGGATTAACGCCGTGCCTGCGTAACTCCAGAGTCCCGTTCGATTACGACCCCACCGCCGTGCCATCGGGTTGGTGGTGGGCCGATTCATCAGTCAGTTGGAGCCGGTGCCCACAGAAACGAGCTGAGACAGAACCCAATTGAAGATGAATCGGTACTTGTGAGTTGAGAAGAACCCAAATTGAAGACGGGGTGAGACGGACCCAGAGTGAGCTAGAATCGATTTCTCCCGTCGCCGTACCTTCGATCGGTATAGATTGAAGAAGAACGGGGAAATACCCCTTTAATCCGTGACTAAAAATGGCCTAACAGAGTATTGTACCTCTGGCCTTTTGTTCCCCCTTTTTTTGATCATCAGCCTTTTATTCCCTACAAACCGATTGTTTAAGGGAGAGGTCCAAAAATGGATGATTATGGTGGATTTCTGAAGGAGTGCATTCTCTCTCTATTTTCCAGAGAGAGAAGCTCTCAACTCCCCTGTTAATATTTAAGGGTGTCTAGATAAATAAGTTAAAGTGGCTTATTTTTTGTCCTTATTTAAATTTTTTTTCGTATTACTTGATTTATTGTCATTTTTTGGAGATTATTGTATCCTCATGACAAGAGGAATCTAAAAAGTAAAATTTTTTGACTGAAATCCAATTTTTTTTGAATAAAGACGAAACAAATGACTTATTGGCTTATTTTCGTTTTTTTTTGGATTTATTTGGCTCATTTTTGAAGGGAAAGTCAGTGGCTTATTAAGAAGAACAACCCCTATACACTAAATTATGAGTATTTTATTAGTGAAAGTATTTATTATTTATTTATATTATAAAACAGAGTGATTTTTGTCTACACATATAAACCTAGCTTCCTTTTGCAACCGTTGTATTGCTTTTACATGTTGAGATCCTAGCCGTTCAATCAATAAATGTTTTGTAAGGTAATATATACACTTTCATTTTCAATTAATTACCTTTTGTTTTTTCCCCTTCGCTTACAGGGGCAGATAAGAACAAAAAAATATGTCACGCCCTCGATTTTCAACATACATAATAATCACCTTTAATAAATAAAATCATCACTGTACTACAGGTAATATCCAAATGACCATTCTTTCCCATATTCTCAAATTAAATTTCAAATGTTACATTCCTGGCTTGAAGACCCGAAGTTATCAAAATACCAATACTCGAGGGAAATAATATTACAGTTTACAATAATCATCATTCTAAATACTTCTTTCGAATCAGGTGCAGTGGAACTCCTCATATATACCTTTCAAAGATATGATCATGCATGCACATCAACTACGTCTTGTTAACTCCTTTGAATTGTACCTAAAAATGATAGAGTGAGCTACACTAGCCCAGTAAAGAAATCTATACGCAAATTATACGAAAATGCGATGATCATGTACACAGAGTGAATGAGTACAACAAGATGTCACAAAAAAAGGTGAGTCTTTCGTCACCAACGAGCATACCACTAACTAGAGGATCAAGATTTCATAAGGGTATTCCTAACAGTTCACACGTCTAACAAACCCAACTCAAATCGTTCTAATTAAACCATAACAGGTCCTCAACCATCACTTATCCATCGCTACGCCAATTCAAAGTTTAGATTCTCATGTGAATACTCCATTCTGCCTCGATTTATATGTATACATGATAATCATGCACCAATAGTACTATGGATCAACAATAAATATGTACAATGAACCAAAAGATGATAGTGACAATGAATATATCTCACAGTTGAATAATACGAACATATCACAGAATTTGTTTTTGGAACGTAATTAGTTTGTCTTGTATTTCTCAAGTATTAGCCATTTTCCTTTTTAATACAATTCCGGGCATTTGGGACCCTGTTTGTCCACTAGAAACCTTTCAGCATTTGGGACCCCGTGCGTCCACTAAAAACCTTTCCCCTTAGCATATCTCGTTACTCTACGTAACGTACGAATCCATAACAACACTGTGGGCTCCACGGCCGGCGCACGCCCAGAACAAAGAGTCGCCACTCAGATTTTTGAAATGGATAATCTGAGAAACCGAGAGTACGTTATGAAAAGAAAAGGGCCCTTGATCTAGCAAAAACGTTGAGACTTTTGGGTTCGGGAGCCACGTTACGGATGGGGAAGGTTTTCGTTGAGAAAAATGCACCCCATTCGCCCGGTAAAAACCGGTCTCTACTAAACTCTTTTAAAAGAGGGGATTTAGAATATCTTTTGAAAAATCAAACTCTCAAATAAGCAAGCAAAGAGGAAAGGGACATAGGTAATAGATCACGTTGGCTTGCACGTGGTGTTAACTGTACAGTGATGATAAAGATGATGCAAAATGAAAGGAAGAATTTTCAACAGAAACTGTCTGGGTCGCAGTATCCTTCTGCACGGCATTTTGTAGTACCGCGCACGATTTTACAGAATGCCGTGCGGGGTTTCCTCTTTGTTTTCAAGTTTTCACGAAGTTTCAGAACGCCGCCCGGCGTCTTGGATAACACGCACGGGGTTTTAAGCCAACATCAAACAATGTTTTCACTACCAGACGACTTTGAAAAATACCATTCTCCCGAGCCATGAACAAAAAAAAAAAGAAGAAAGAAAAAGCTTTTAAATCCTTGATCTTTTACAATGACCAAAGAAGCTTCATTTTCTTTTAAAAACCAAACATGGCTTGTAGATATGGTCTATTTTCGAGGCGTATCTACGCCTGATATTTCAATAAAAGACCTGACAGAAGATAGCTGTGATCCAGATGGTTTGAGCAAGAAAATAGTAAACTAAAACGCTGTGCGTTTAAGTCAGCTACGCCACGCGATGCATCAAGACGCCGCACGGTGTAGCTTCCTTAGTACAGAGGCTTGCTTTTGTTTTGATAATGGTTTTTAAGTCAGGATCTGACCCAAAGGAGGCCGATCCTGACCACAGCAAGGTTCCCTCAGGGATATGGACAGGGCCTATCCCAAGGAAACTAGTTTATACCTTTGATCTTTGAGCTTGGATGGGAATGGATGGCTTCGAATGAACACGGATGAAAGCGATCGAGGAGAAATGGTGGGTATGGTTTGATAAGGAGGGTTGTTGGGAAGTAGGAAGTCTTGAAGTGAGTAAGAGAACTCACTTCAATGGTGAGAAGAAAGATGGAGGATTTTGAGGAAGAAAGAGCCTTGAGAATATTTTTTAGCGCACTTTCTTAAGGCCTTGGAATGAGGAGTGGGTATGAAAGCATGATGAGAGAGAAGGAGAATTCAGGACCCTTTTCACTTGAGTGGAGGGTTGTATTTATAGGCAAAAGCCAAGGATTTTGAATTTCAAATGGTGGAGGTATTTTCTGGGCAGGCCAGAAGTGCCCTTTCGGCTGAGCTAGCTTGTAGCAGTGGCTCAAGTGGGCATGGCCGACAGCTAGCTGAGCCAGTCAGAACTTTATCCAAAATGCCGTGCGGTTGACCTCATGACCTCGTGCGGCGTAATGAAATCTGTTATGCCATGCGGTGCAGAGGTGTGCCATGCGGTACTAAAGGTCCAGTCTTGGGCTCTTGGGTTTGCTCTGGGCTTTTGGTTTTGCTCTGGGCCTTTGGTTTTGCTCTGGGCTTTTGGTTTGGCTCTGGGAGAGTCCCATTTCCAAGCTCTCGGAGGTATTTGTTTCCTTTATTTCATCATCGGGATATTTAAAGCACTTCCGAGGTCCGGATTGGGGTGTCTATAGTAGTCCCTCTTTAACGTAATTCGGTTGCCAGTTGGTACGAGTAATGCTTAAAGAATAGGCGACCCAATCCGTTGCTCCAAAGTCTTTAAACGGAAACAGAAAATGCATGAAAAATTGAAATGCAATCAAATGACGATGATGGTCGCGCCCGTGGGGCTACCTATGTACCCCGTTGTAGGGATCAAACCAGCGTAGTTCAATTGGGACAATGTAAATGAAACAAGTCCCGGAGGACAAATAACGAAATCGTGCAATGAACCTTGAGAAGGTTGAGTGCCAATGGTGCTAAGCGTTGTGAATTGAATGCGTACCTTCGAGAGGTTGGTTGAGACAAGACGAGCCCTCGGAGGGCAAAAAATAGCGAGACGTGCCTTCGGGAGGTTGGTTGAGACGAGACGAGCCCTCAGAGGGCGAAAAATAGTGAGACGTGCCTTTGGGAGGTTGGTTGAGACGAGACGAGCCATCGGAGGGCGAAAAATAGCGAGACGTGCCTTTAGGAGGTTGGTTGAGATGAGACGAGCCCTCGGAGGGCGAAAAATAGCGAGACGTGCGAATACGGCGGGTCCTTGGGGGACAAGAAATCTTTGCTCACTGTTCTAAATAGACTTTTCTGTAAGACGGCTAGAATATTTGATTCCCAAGGGGATTTTTGGTGGCTGGTTTTGAACAATTTTCGAGGCAAAGATTTTATCCATGCAAAGCTAAAACGCCTCGTGGGGAAGCGTTGTGTCGCACGACATTTCAATTTCCCATGCAACTCTTCGATTTCCAAGAACAGTCGGTTGGTTTAAGGGTGCCTATTAATGCAGGCGTGCCCTTTCTAAAGAAGTCTTGAAGTGAGTAAGAGAACTCACTTCAATGGTGAGGAGAAAGATGGAGGATTTTGAGGAAGAAAGAGCCTTGAGAATGTTTTTGAGAGCTCTTTCTTAAGGCCTTGGAATGATGAGTGGGTATGAAAGCATGATGAGAGAGAAGGAGAATTCAAGACCCTTTTCACTTGAGTGGAGGGTTGTATTTATAGGCAAAAGCCAAGTATTTTGAATTTCAAATGGTGGAGGTATTTTCTGGGCAGGCCAGAAGTGCCCTTTCGGCTGAGCTAGCTTGTAGCAGTGGCTCAAGTGGGCGTGGCCGACAGCTAGCTGAGCCAGTCAGAAGTTTATACAAAATGTCGTGCGGTTGACCTCATGACCTCTTGCGGCGTAATGAAATCTGTTATGCCGTGCGGTATAGAGGTGTGCCGTGCGGTACTAAAGGTCCAGTCCTTGGCTCTTGGGTTTGCTCTGGGCTTTTTGTTTGGCTCTGGGCCTTTGGTTTTGCTCTGGGCTTTTGGTTTGGCTCTGGGAGAGTCCCATTTCTAAGCTCTCAGAGGTATTTGTTTCCTTTATTTCATCATCGGGATATTTAAAGCACTTCTGAGGTCCGGATTGGGGTGTCTACAAACTCTACGACATACTACTTGCTAGTATCAATACTTAGATCCCATGAAATGAGTACCAATGGAGTTTGAAGAACAAGTGAGTCAAGAGGATACGAATTACTATGCTACCATTCGGATCACTAAACAAGCTCACATCAACCTGCTACACTCACCACAACGTCCCCCATATCCTATGGTACTCCCAAACCACCTTACGACATGTATTCCATTAATAACGATGCTAAGATTACGCTTAACAAGTATCGAATGGATTGGAATGATCAATGAATCATTGAAATGCGAGTAATCAAGCGTAGAGGTGATTTGAATGTGATTGGGGTGTGTTAGAAGTGATCGAGAATCAAAATAATCAACAATGGGTCAATAAATTCAAAACTATCTTTTGAGCACTGGGTACCGATGCCACAAAATATAGGTATTGGTATCAAAACAATCCCGAGAGCAACCTAGAAAACAAGGTACCGGTTCCTCAAAATGTAGGAATCGGTGTGTGCAATTTGTAGAAAATCAAGAATGAGCATAACTTTGAAATCCAACCAACTAGAGCACAATTTAGGCACACAATCAATTCATAAATATGTAGAGTGAGTAAAAAATCCCTACCTCGAGTGTTAAAGCCAAAATCAAGAGATTACCCAAGTCCTAGAACTCCAAACTCCAAACCGAGCCAAATACGAGTCACCGAGCTCCTACCAACGCGATTCGAGCTCCAATACGCGTAGAGGTGAAAGATTGGAAGCTATTTCAGGTGGGTTTTTAGTTGGTTGGGTGAAATTTGAGTGAGAATGAGAGTTAGAGAGAGAAAGAGCCAAGAGAGGGAGTGAGAGGCATGAGAGAGAGAGAGAGTGAGGTTGGGAAAGTGATTTCCCTTTCCCATATACACGTTACATGCATATATATAGCATTTATCACACACACACACACCTCATGTCTTGCACTTCCACACATTAAACCCCCAATTTCAATATCCTCAATCAATTTCATTATTTTATCCCACATATAACATTTAAAATTTATCAAATGGAATTACGGGTCTCTACAAAACATCAAATTAAATATGAGAGCTTATCTTATAGAACACATGTTATTTTTAAACCTTCTTTGATGTTGCATTGAATTAAAGTGTGTCATTGTTATTTTATATAGCTGATTAGATAAACTTTGTTTAAGCATATTTGAAAACAATAGTTATAGGAGACATCAGCTTGGTTGGCGGGGCAGCCAACGGTAAAGAAGGAGAATTCATTTAAATTGTGTTCAGAACATGTTACGTCGTGTCTTTAGGTACGGACAATCACTAGTCTATATTATAAAACAGAACGGTTTTTGTCTAGACCTACAAACAAAGTAACATCCACGGCCGTCCGATCAAATTTTCATATTAAATTATAGTTGTAGATCACTTTCTTTTTGGAAAGATATAGAGAAGATTCTTTTAATAAATCTACCCCCTTCCTCCCTCCTTATTTTTAAGGCAATGCATCCCTATTTAAATGTTGCCTCTTATATATGATCAAATAGGAAAACTTATCAAGATGGGAAAGGGAAATCACTTTCCCAATCTCACTCTCTCTCTCTCATGCCTCTCACTCCCTATTTAAGTTTTAGGACTATATTACGTTTTGACGTGCCTAAAGGCATAGGCATCCACCAGTATTTAAAATCGAGGGCGTGATAACAACTTTTTCTGTGCAATGACCTTTATACCCTCCGAGTTAATCCATAAGTATTGGTTTGGTCCTTAACTTATTATAAAATCGAACCAATCCGGATCATACTTATCCCTAACTTTTCTCAAAAATAGAAATAAAAATTTATCTGCTGCTCCACTCTCTCTCTTTTCCTACTTTTCAACTCTCTCTCTAAGTAGCACCACATAGTACACAACAAGCAAACCCACTACTCTGGTAATCTGTCTCTCTCCCCCTCTCTCTGTAACCCATAAAAAGTGTAGAAATAAAATACTTATATCCCTTAAACAAAAATCAAATTCTTCTCCCCAGTAATAGTACCATCAAAAGAAGAGAAAATAGGAGAATGAAAGAGAAAATGAAAACGTAACCCATTTACCATTCTCTTTCTTTTCTCTCTCCATTTGTTTGTTTGATTTTGTAAGATCGTTCATTATTCACATGTATCGCATGTTTAAAAGAAAAGATTTAAATTAATGATAATGAGTACAAGGAAGAAGGAAGATTTGGCTCAATCGCAAGACGACAATTACAATCACATTGACCACCAGAGGCATTTTTCAATATCATTGACGGCATCGAAGAACGTAAATTGAGTCTTGACCAGACACGAATCGGTTAGGGAGAGAGAACTGAAAGAGATTAGACAAAAGTGGAGAGAGGTACTGCTTGTCTACGGGAGCACAAGAACAAGAGTAGAAAAAAGAACGTGGAATGAATTAATTTGGGGTATGACTGTCAGAAGGACAAAAATAGTCTTGGCTCTATTACGGAGGTGTTTGGGAGCCTACTTTTTGACTTTTCATTTTTAACTTTTTGGTTTTTTGGATTATAGTCAGAATGTGTTTTGGAGTCTGAAGGAGTGTTTGGAAGATATGTACAGAATATATTTTGGAACAGTAATAGTATTTGGTAAATGAATGATGAAAATGAATTATGGATTGATTTTTTACCAAGTTGCCCTTTGCCTTATTATATTGTGTTAAAAGATGTAAAAATATTGTGTTAAAAGAAGTGGGTATTTTGGTAATTCAATGGAAAACAGGAAAAGGCAAAATGGGAAAAGGAGCTGTGGAGCTAATTCTTGGTTTTTGCTTCTTTTCTCAAAATTAGAGAATGGGTTTTGTAAAATGAATTTTCAAAATGGAGTAGCCAAACACCTAAAATACAAAAATGGAAATGCAAAAATGTAAAAATTCACCTCCCAAACACCCCCTTATAGTTGTGGCATTAGGGTCACCCTTCTTCCTAATGTCCAGGTAAAAACTATTCCAGTTCAACACTTGCTATTTATTGGAGTACTAGTATGTTTATATATGTTTGATTGTAAATTGAATTTCACGTTTACCACGATTTTGATGTAGGCCTTTCAGTCACAAATTTGTGCACATCAAGAATTGCCACAAATAATTGACTAACCAAATTCAAGGGCCTCGAACTATACCCATCATCTCCATTAGCACACAAGCCCAACCATGGTGGAAGCTCTAGCTATCCGAAAGGGAATCTTGCTGGGATTCTTGCTGGGATTAGAGCTGGGTCTTCATTCGGTGATTTTGGCGAGTGATTCTCAAATGGTAATTAATATGCTCAACGGTTAGGTGGTTGTGAGTCAGAAAGTGCGGGTTATTGTTCATTGCATCAAATCTCTGGCTAGTGATTTTCAGTGTTTGCGTTTTTACTTTTGTTTGGAGGACGGCTAATTCAGTCGCTCATATTTTAGCCGGTAATGGTCTTTCTAGTTTGGGGTATAGGTATAATTTTTGGACTGAGTTCCTGCCGAATTGGTTACTTGGTTCTCTATTGAGGGACGAGTCCATCTCTTGATGTAATTTGAATAGGTAATGAATAACATTTGTTTATCGTCTTTACCAAAAAAAAAAAACTATACCAATCCGTCAAAATTGTAACAGAAAGTGGGTTGATTAGTATGATACAAGAATGGTAGATAGGGGAGAGCATATTTATGTTGATGCATACCTGCTTTTTTTTTTTGGGGGGGGGGGGGGGGGGGGGAGGGGGGGGGGGGGGGGGGGGGCAATGATGCCAGAAAATAACTGCAAGACGTGTTAGTTTTTGTGAGCATCAATTGGATTTTCCATGGATTTTTTTTTGAATATTTGCTTGTAGGTGGATGGTATATTATGTATTCAACAATAAGATTACTAACTCTTTTTTTCAAATTTAGAATTAATTTTATGTTCTGTGAAAATGGTAGAAGTGAATGTTGGGAAAATATTTTTTTTGCATAAAATCATTTTCTAAAAAATATCACCACATCAATAACTGTAAACATAAATTTTGCATAAAATTAGTACGAAAAGTTAAAGCAACACATTGCAATATTTTAAAGTGGACTTTCTGTATAAAAAATCGCCCATCTGTTCTAGACTATTCTAGAAGGCATTGCATTTTGTGAAAAAAATGCCGACATGATTAAAAGAGAAAACCTATAATCTACTTCAGTTGCATCAGTAGCGGCAGATAAAAAAGACAAATGAAAATGGTGGAAATACAGTGTAACTCGGTAAGTTATAGTAGAGATTGAGAAATAATTTTGGACAAATACTCTACTTGATCTATTAATTAAATCACCCACTTTCTTTATTGTTATTTTTTAAAGGTTAACTATGGTTAAATTAAAGTGGATTTATATGTGCAGTCCTAGAACGTTCATCGCGCGGTTCCATAGCACGCCACAAGAGGCCCATTCGTTGGTAGGTGTGTTTTTTAAATACGGATGTTTGGGCTGAATTAGCTCAAATCAATTGACAAATAATTGTGTGCGGGCGTGCCAGAAAAGAAATAACTTCAAAGAAGAAATTACTCTTTTCAAAATGATTTGAAACAACCAATCTCAATCAGGCAATTGTGTTATCCGTCCGATTACTTCAACTAAGAGGATTTTTCCTTAAGGTATCAACCAAATAAAAGATTGACACGCTTCGAAATCAGAAAAGATGATTGAACACAAACAAACCTGAATCTAATCAAATGTAAGTTTGTATACAAACACTTTTAAGATTCTATCAAGAATAATAAAGAAATGCAAGCACACTGAATTTAATCAAAAGCGAACTTGCAAACAACTATTCTTTGGTAAGAAAAAACTTAAAGGAAATAAGAGAACTTGAATTTAATCGAAAGTAGTCTTACATGCAAATAAGCCTTCAACTTACAAAAAAGACCCTATTCTAAACTAAAAACTAATCTAAGATAGATCTCTGAGCAATCATTTTGTATGAATTGTCAGATGATATGGATATATTTTGTGTGTCCTTTCTCTTCACTTGCTTCTTCTATTTATAGACGCTGAACTTGCCTTCGATCCCCACGTCTTCGATTGATATCCATATTGGCCGCATAAATCGGCTGAGAGGGGTCTTCAAACGGTTACCTTGATATTTCTAGAATTCTTTCCCCCCTGCATGCTTCGATAATGGTATTCGTGGCTTCATGCTTAAATAACGGTTCCTACTTCCAAGCAACGTGGGTTAGTGTCACACGTCTTGGCTCAGAATAATTCTCTGCAATCATGTCTAACATTCATTATAAACCAAGACAGTAATGGTACCGTTCGATGTCTCCAAAGATCAATCAATGGTTTAAATCAAACTGTTTTCCAAACCATCCTTAATTATAGTCCAAGCGCCGTCGGTTCCAATCAAAACGATACCGTATAGTACTAAAACAACATCATCATTAAACCCCGCAATCCTCTGTATCTCGGGTTCAATTAGGATGTGTTCTGATTGGTCAACACACTATTTGGTGCCACGTGTAACTTTCTTATTGGGTGGCATATTTTAGGATGTAAACACACCCCCCGCATTAACATTTTATTTAGGCTAAATAAATGTTAATGGCACACGTTCTCTGGCCATGTCCCTTCAAAACCGGATGCATGAAGCATGATAGGCTTCTATTCCCATGCACATCTATTGAACTTCCCAGAGATAGCTACAATTATTTCTCTATAAATGGCAGTTAATGATAGGGTTTAACGAATCACATTACCCCTCATAAACCCTTTCGAATTCGAGTTTTCCTTTGTTAAGAAATCTCGCGTTTATGGACTCTCTTCCAGAAATCAATCTTATCTTAGACAATCTCGATTGCCAAACCCCTTCTCCTCAAATGTCTCCTTCAAACTCTCCTCGAATGTTGGCAAGCAAAATCCTTTCGGATCGAACATTCCATACCCCCAACCCATCTCTCACAGGTTGGGACTCCTCTTTAACCCGTTCGAATTCATTCGATGGGTCTAACTGGGGCTCATGGGAAGAAAACCCTACTAATACCAACACTGGCACCATTCTGGTCCGGTTCGATCAGCCCGATCCTACACCCCATAAATTTCATCACTTTCGAACTCTGTTCGCAAGCCAATTCCTACCCCTGAGCGGTAACGACACCGTTCACATGGGTATGCTCGAATCCATCTACTCCTCTCTCAAATTTTCCCCTTTCTTGAAACAAGAGGAAAATTACCTGGGGCCCGCCCCTTACTGCGACTTCAAACGCATGGCCCAAACTCAACAGTCCCTCTGGCTCACAGAGGTGCAAACCCCACATTATCCAGCTGACTTCGAGGAAACCAACAAGCTGGCTCCTCTTCCTGAAGAGCCTGACTGGTTCAATGAGGTGAATAACCTTGCCATCAATACCCCTCACTTCCAATGGCAATATGGTTATTCCATCTACCCTGCTGACAAAAGTAAAGCTCTACAACTCCTGGCAGCCTTCTCTTTCCTGGATATTTCTATCCTGGAAAAACAAGTCCCACGAACCAATTTTAAGTGAGCTTGTGAGACACTTGTGCTATGCTCCATCCCCTCCACGGTTTCCTATCAAATCCACTGCTTCCTGGACTTCTTACCAGTGATCAAGTCATGGCTTGAAGCCAATACCGCTGCGTATTGCTTCGATCAAATTCTTCAAGACTATGCTCTTACTAAGGAAAGGATTGAGAAGCTGCATGGCCAAATCCATAACTTCACTGCTGAGTCCTTCGAAGTGGTGCCTGGCCATGCTGATAAAAAGCTTCGAATGCGCTTCAAAAGGCAACAAATGAAGCGTCCAACAAAGGAGGCTCGGCTTCGAAGGAAAGCCAAAGCTTTGGCGCTCCGCTTTAGGCCCCTGCTGGAGAAAAAATTGGAATCAGACGCCAAAGAAGACATGAGGAAAATGGAACTGAAATTCCTCCACTTTGCTTGGAACAAGTTTCATAGCCTTGTTACTTGGTCCTTCCCTCATTACTTCGAAAACAAGAAAACCACTCCTCAGCACTGAGGCCCTTCGAAGGCCTAATTTGTGTCTCTTTTTTTTTTAGGAATTAGCCTCTCTTTTGTTCTTTTGTGTTGTTTTTTTTTTTTTATAAATATGCAAAATTCCATTTCTGTTCTATGGTAGTTTTACCCTTTTTAAATGAAATTTCCCCTTTTTTAACAACACGCTGGTCTTGGGATAATTGCTAAAATAATAACAACCCCAACAACCACAAATCCTTCTAAAGTTAAAAAAAAAAAAGAAACATCAGCGGACCCCAAGAAGTAGGCCCACTACAGGCCTGGCCCATTTGCATAAGTATAAAAGCGGAAATGATTCAAACCACCACATCACATTCCACGCATTCAAATCTCCCCAAAAATTGAACCCCTCTTCTGTTCTCCTCTCCTCTCTTCTCCGGAAACGTCGAATTCCATTCCAAATCGATGGCTTCTTCCAGTCAACCAATCGCAGAACACCCCACTCCTTCTCTAGCATTGAGGCGGTTCGTATCCGGAGAATCCCAAAAATTGAATGGAGATTCATATCTCGATACCAGGGTTTTCATTCCAAACCCTAAAGAAGAAGGTACTTTTATTTTGGGCCCTCAGTTTATAGGAGAAATTCCTGCTTCCCTTTCTCTTTATTACCCTCGATTGGGAGATGCTGAAATTCGAGCCTGTTCGGACTATGATTGGCAGAACTTCCCAAGAAAATCCTTTCCCTGCTGGCCTACCTTAGACAAGGATTGGAAAATTTGGACCACCAGAATGCTGGCTGAAAAATCGAATGCCCTAGAACAGGTGGGGCTTAAAAACATCATCACCCTCCTTCGAAGGGGGGTTCCTCAGAATCCACCCCTAATCCAGGCTGCTCTGGCTTTTTGGGACCCTTCGTTCAATTTCTTTAGATTCAACTGTGGCATGATGGCGCCCACAGTTTTAGATGTTACCCAGATGCTGGGACTTATTCCATATGGTCCTCAATTCGATCCTACCAAGGACTACACTCCCCCTGAGGATTTCACCCGTTTAACTGCCACAAATGGAGCCTTTTCCCATTTTTATAACAGGGAAAGGAAATTAATAGGAGAGGTGTCTGAGACTGAGTTTTTTGCTTATATACTATATACCCTTTGCAAGTACATCCTTTGCCATTCTGGAAAAAGGGTAATGAGTGAGTTCATACCACTCGCACTGGCATTATCCAGAGGTGAAGAATTTGATTTTGCCTCTTACTTCCTTGGCCATGTATACAAGGTTGGATCTGACTTCTATCAGAAGGGTTTGAACTACTCTCAAGGAGGACCCCAATGGTTTATACAACTGTGGCTTCATGCCTATTTCCCTGAGTTGGGCCCGTTTAAATCACTCATGTCGCCTACTAACTCCCTCGAAACACCCAATATTCATGGTGACAATTACGCTCAACCAGGGGCCAGTGCAAACTCCACATTGGTGTATTATCTCTGCTTCTTTTCTGGCCTTGCTTCAGATAGGGAATGGCCAAATCCATTTCCAACCCCTATTGGGCCGGCATGGCTTTTTGAAATTTTGACAGATAGACAGGGAAAGTCCACTCGAGCCCTCCAAGCATGGAGCAACATTCTCACGGCAGAGAGATCTTTATATCCTCGTCGAACCCCTCCAAATCCCTAGCACATGCAGAGGTATACTGTCCTGCACAATTTGCTAGGCAGCTCGATTTCGTTGAAGGCATACCTATTCCATTTTTGTGGCCTTGCCAATATTTGTATGTCTGAACGATCAAGCATTTCCATCGAGTATTATCAGACTTGGTTTGCTCAGTCCAGGAATTTATTGAGGAAGACTGTTGTCCAAGAATTCAAGGAACCTGAAGTGTGTACTACCCCTGCATTCGATGATTGGTGGCACACCAATTGCTCATTCCTCATGGGGTGTGTTCCCTTTAAGAAATTCCTCGAAAACATTAGGTTCGATCAGTCTGAATTTGGTCATAAACGACACAATGACTCCTCCTCCTTCTCTTCAGACAATGAATTTAGACTGGCTGGAGGGATTGAAGACATCGCTGCAGGTGTGGTTGAACAAGAATTGTCCCCTACTGATGCCTCTCCTATTGCAATGATCATCCCTCCTCCTTTACCAAAAAGACAGTCCTTGAGGCAAAAAAGAGGTACCTGTTTCTAACTTGCATTTTCATAAAAGACAAACCTAATTGCCAAGAGAACTGAATTGTAGGTACAATCTCTCCTTCAAAAAATACTTCGAAGAGGAGTAAAGCTGCTCCTCCTCTACCAAAAGAAATAATCCCTACCAAACGCTACGTCGAGCCTTCATCTAAACTCCCAGGTTTGCTTCCTGTGCCCTCTAAAAATTTTTTTATATTTCTTAATCATTGTTTAATTGAGTCATTTTCTCATTTACTTTCTTTCAGCTTCCAAAAGAGTTCGAACCACCAAAAGGCGCTCCCAAGTTTCTTCCAGTGATGAGGAAACTGAAATTGACAAAGAGAGCCTAATCCCTAGGGGTAAGTCCCTCCTTCATATATAATAAGTGTCTTCTAAGAACTCTTTCACCATTCTGACTCGTGAGTTCGAACTAGGCACATCAAAAGCAACCGCAAAAGAGACTCTTTTCTACGAGAGAAAAGAAGTATATTCCCAAAGATCTCCAATCCCAGGGAAACCTACTGGCTCAGAGGAGGTAAGGCAATGTATACTCTAGTTATGCATACATTTATGTATCTCTTATGTTTGTGACTCATGGTTGATCTCTGTGTAGGTTCAAACGGCACCTCCAATTGAGGCACTGGATTTATCTCTTTCTTGCCTCCAACAAGAAGTGACAAAGCCTTCTCAACAAATGTCAGAGGACGCCTCCTACAAGGTATCCTTTGAATATTCATCTCTTCGAATTATGAAAGAATTCATTTTAACTTGTATCTCGCTTATCTAGGTATCTCCTATTCAATCCTTCTCCGTGAAGAAAGACTTTGTTAGAAAGGATGTTGACATGCAAACCCTGCTGTCACTCCTTACCGAGCCTACCTTTGCACAGGCCATGGCTAATTTGGCTTCTTCGAAGATTATGAGGCCACTCCCAACTCATAAGAGAGACTTCCCTCTGGCTTCGAAGAGCCATTTCCTCAGACTCGTTGGGGGACAAGACTCAAACTTGACTCCCTCTTCTTCGAATCAGGTATTCTTGTTACTGAACATACTCTGCCTCTCCTGTTTCTTAATCTATTTAATCTCAAATTATGATCTCTATACAGGTGACAGAAGTAGCCCCTATTTCTGGCAACGAGCCTACATTTTCCTCCTCTCCAATTGACTTACCCCTAGTGGCTTTTGATATATTTCTCTTCAAAAGTCAATTGGAAAAATTTTGTAACCAGATTGCTGATCCCATCCTTCCTACCTTTTCGAATTCTCTAGAAAGCCTTCAACAACTTTTGAGTTCCTCCATGCCTTCTGACCTACCTTCCTTTAGAATTAAACATGTTCTTTCAAAGGAAGAAGTTCTAACACTAAAAAGTCTTCTGAAAACTTTGAATCATTTAGGACTTCCTGCTTTGATTGAACATAGTTTGACTTATCACTTCGAGTTATGCTATCAGGCCCTGTCTCTTTCCCAAGGACTCCCTTCTTCAATCAACCTCACTCTTCAAGAACACCTTAAGCAATTTAGAGAATTGATTGCTTATAATCACTTCTTGTCTGAGAGCATTGGCACAACCATTGAAAAGACCAAAAGATTGGAGGCCAAAGCACTTGAGACTGCTTCTCGTCTGTCTCTTTATCAAGCCCGAAGGAATAAACTTTCAGAACTTGACAAGAAGATGAAGTGGTTACAAGAAGAAATGAAGAAGGTCAGGGAAGAGATAGCTGAGGTTTCGAATGGCTTTTCAGAGCTTGAAGACGAGGCCTTACGGGATGAGTCAACGCTTCCACAGCTTATTCCCTCTCTTCGAGATGAACAGAAGAGAAGAGCTGTCCATACTTCACTTTTGGATGCTAACTCCAATTCTCTTCGAGGACTATTAACCATCATTCGTGATGTAATAAGCCCCTTTTTGTAATAACTTCACGCAACTTGTACTTTTTTTTATTTCATTCAATTTTTGGGATAAGTACAACTGTAATTAAAATCAACACTAGTTCCTACTTTCCCTTGCGTAAAAGCTTACTGTGCCAACTCCTCACCTACCGTATCTTAAAGAGTCATAAATGACTATCTATTAGTATAAATAGAGGTCTCTGGGGAAAGAAAAACTCACAAATCATCTTCTTCACTTCTCCTTCCTGTAGTAACATCCAAACCAAACTTTCCAGTAAGGCTACAAGAAAGATAACTATCATGAAGCCTCATCCCGTATTTTCGAAGAAAAACTTCGAAACATAGCCACATCAGTCCTCATGATATTTCCTTTGAACCCTAAAGCCCCTAGGTATAGACACATCAGCACTCATGACGTGTCTGTACTGGGCTGTTGCTTCGAAGACAAGAATGGGCTTTGAGCTCTATCTCCCTACCAATGGAGCTTGTAAGGAGATAGAATCAGGTCCCCATGAAGCTAGGTTCAAGTCTTTGTATCTCAGTTGGTTGATCCCTAGAGACCCTCCTCCATGGTATTATTAGGCCCTAGATAGGTTCCCCAATGTAACCTTCTGTGTAACTGTGATGAGCAAAGAAAATATCCACCAATGTATCGATCTTATTCTAATGGCTTTGACCAATAAACTGGTGTTCTTAGCCATCCCTTTCTATTTAGTGTTATTAATGAAAACCTGATAGCATGAAGAAAGATACAAACAGAAACCTTCCTTCCAGGCATTCTTTTGATACTGTGCTCTTTTACTTCATGTCTATTTATTACTTTTGCTTCGAAGTGTGTTGATACTTCGAAAACTAATCTAATGTAATTCCAATCGTTCCAACTAACTCATTCAATTCCAGTAGCTTCTTAGCCGTCTCCTCGTAAGTTGTAAAAGATCATATACTCTTGACGTATGATGCCTAACGCTCTTAAACCCTTCACCTTCCAGGCTTTATGCGTCTGCAACCAATTTAATAATGGTAATAAATGAGACGGATTCCCCGTACTTCTTTGGGTTATAAATACACCTAGACGTCAATAGATCACAGTATCTCTTTCAAATAAACAAACATGGCTGAGAACCACCCAAATCTTGCTGATCTCATGAGTCAATTGGCCAACCTGACTAACATGATCATGGAGCTGAAGAGGGATGTCCACGCTGAGTCCCAGGCCCTTCGAAGTGAGATCGCTCAGCTTCGAAGCCAGCTGGTGTGTGTGGAAACAGCTTCACGCCTCTGCTTGGCTAGGACCTGGGATGATCTTTCGACCATCTTCTCGGCCCATGAGGCAAAAAGTCCCCCAGAGGGAGGATCCTCTTGAAGATTCTCCTTTGGGACTATGGAGATCACCAATGGTCTTCATTTTTGCTTTTGGACCAGAGTTGGTCCTCTTTTTTTTTGTTCAGACCTACTTGGGTCTGTTTTGTATTTAGACCTGCTTGGGTCTTTTCTTTTTTTTATTATTAATGAAATGGAACTTTTGCTTGGCTATTCTCGATTCTTTATAGCTTCGATTGGTAGTATGGTAACTTGGTTGTGACTTCGAATGCTAATAAGGTTACTTGGTTAATCGTGACTTGTATTAAAACTTCTATAGAAAAGCTTTTAACATCAAACCACTCAAAACTAAATCATCCAGTCAGAATCATACCAATGTGCAACCAAACTTATTTACACTACCTCTTGTGGAAGGACTCCCATATGGAAGAAACATAAGCTTTCAGATGCCTTCCGTTTATTTTCCTTCGATGAACATAACCATTCAAATTTCTCAAATGATAAGCTCCCCCTTTTAAAACCCTATGGATTTGAAAAGGCCTATTCCATGTTGGTGCCCATTTTCCTAATCCATCCTTTCTAATTCTCCTATCCCTGATAGGGAGGATAACTTTCCATACGAGGTCTCCTTCATCGAAGCTTCGAAGAGCCACTCTTTTGTTATAGCTTCTAGCTATTCTTGCCTTTTGCAGCATAATCTGGTTTAAGACTTTTATTCTAGCCTCATCAATATCTTCCAATTCCATATGCATGGCCTGATGATAAGATCCTGTGTCTAAATCGCTTTGATATGCTACTCTCTGGGATCTTACAGTGATCTCCATGGGTAGCACAGCGTCATGTCCATATGTTAATGCAAATGGTGTGGTACCTGTACTAGTCCTTTTTGTATTCCTATATGCCCATAACACATCCAGTAATAGATCATGCCAAATTTCTGGGTTTTGATCCACCATTTTTTGGATCCCCTTCTTGATAATTTTGTTAGTTGATTCTGCCTGACCATTGGACTGAGCATAATAAGTACTAGTATATATTAATGAAATTCCATGGTTCGTGGCGAAATCCTTCACCAATCTTCCTTCGAATATGGAACCATTGTCCACTGTTATCGTTTGAGGACTCCCAAACCTGTATATGATCCCCTTCATGAAATCTATCACGTGGGTTTGTTTGACCTCCTGATAAGCTTGGGCTTCTACCCATTTTGTGAAATAATCAGTAGCTACTAGGATAAATTTATGCTTTTCCAATGAAGGAGGATAAATCATCCCACTCATGTCCATAGCCCATCCCCTAAAGGGCCATGGTTTTATTACATATTGCAAATCTGTAACTGGCAAATGCTTGAGCGGACCTGTTTTTTGACAGGCTTGACACCCCTTTGCATAATCTATACAATCTTTGAGGATGGTAGGCCAATAATACCCATACCTCCTTATTAACCATCTCATTTTTATGCCAGCTTGCTGTGCTCCACAGATTCCTTCATGCACTTCAGCCATTACTTTAAATGCATTTACCTTGCTCAAGCATTTCAAAAGAAGGCCATCCATCCCTCTCTTGAATAGCTCATTGTTATACATTATATAGTTCATTGCTTTCAATTTGGTTGCCTTGTCTGTAACACTGTCTGGCTTGGTTAGATATTCAATCAATGCTTGCCTCCAATCAGCATTTCGATGAGTTAAAGCATCGACTTTAATACTTCAAAGTCAATCAACCTATTGCGTAACATAGGCAGGGATTTCTTCAAAGTTAATTGACAAAATTCCTTTTCAATTTCTGATAGAACTTTGTAGCCAGACGCTTTTTGAGCTATTTCGTCAGCCTCTTCATTAAAGAATCTAGGAATATAAGTTAAAGTAAGCATATAAAATTGATCCATCAGCTTCTTAGCATGTTGATAATAAATTATCAGCGCTGGACTGGTACATTTAAACTGTCCATTTAGTTGATTAATTACTAACTGAGAATCTTCAAAGATTTCAGCAACACTAACCCTTAATTTAAGCAAAATTTCTAGTCCAATAATCAATGCTTCATATTCTGCCTGGTTATTGGAACATTGTCCCTCAATGAGTCGAAAACCATATTTGGTTTTCAAGCCTTGGGGGGATTCTAGAATTATGCCCACTCCAGCCATCTGAATAGTTCTTGATCCATCAAACCATAATTTCCATGGCCTGATCTCAACCGTACTAGCCTCCAACGTTCTTGGTGCCTTATACTCATTTGGATGATCGGCCAAAAAATTGGCCAATACTTGGCCTTTTATCGACTTTTGAGGCACATACTCAAGACAAAACTCAATTAAAGACACTATCCATTTCCCAATCTTCCCACTAAGCACTGGTTTAGAAAGCATGTGCTTAATTACATCAGTTTGAGAAATAACATAAGTTATTCTAGACAACATATAGTGCCTGAGTTTCTTAGAAGCATAAAATAAAGCTAAACATAGTTTCTCTACTGCAGCATACTTGCATTCACAAGAGTTTAAAAACCTACTAAGATAATAAACTGCTCTTTCCTTGCCATCCTCATTGTCTTGAGCCAACAGAACTCCTATTGAGTCTTGTGTTGCAGCTAAATACAACTTTACGGGCTTTCCTTCAATGGGAGGCGCCAATACAGGAGGGTTGGCTAAGTATCTTTTGATGGCTTCGAAGGCTTCATCATGCTCCTTTGACCACTTGAATTCCTCCCCTTCCTTCAGTTTCAACAAAGAAGAGAAAATTTTAGTTTTTCCTGCAGTATTAGATACAAATCTTCGAAGGAAATTTAATTGACCAAGAAACCTTTGCAACTCCTTCTTAGTAGAAGGTGGTTTAGCCTCAATGATGGCCTTAGCTTTGTTCCTGTCAACCTGTATTCCTTTACTGTGGACTAGATACCCTAAGAACTTCCCAGCTGATACTCCAAAGGCACATTTTTCTGGATTTAACTTCAGCTGATAGCGTTTCATTTGTTGAAATGCCTTTTCTAAGTGTTGTAGATGATCCTCATCAGAGTTTGACTTCACAATGATATCATCTATGTAACACTCCAGAAAAGTTCCCACTAAATCATGAAAAATAGTGTTCATTGCCCTCTGATATGTGGCCCCAGCATACTTTAGCCCAAATGGCATTTTAACCCATTCGAAGATGCCAATGTTACCTGGGCAGGCAAATGCTGTTTTATGCACATCTTCTTCTGCTATGCAGATTTGATTGTACCCTGAATGCCCATCTAAAATAGACAATATCTTGTGGCCAGCAGAACTGTCCACAAGTGTATCCACATTAGGCATTGGGTATTCATCCTTAGGAGTCGCAGTGTTTAGGTTTCGAAAATCAACACAGATTCTGATAGTTCCATTCTTTTTAGGGACTGAAACTATATTAGATAGCCATTCGACATACCTGGCTGTTCTAATGAAGACTGCATCTAGAAGCCTCTGCATTTCCTTTTTAACACCTGCAATAGTTTCTGGACTCATCTTCCTGGTTGGTTGTTTCACAGGTTTGAATTGTGGCTTGATAGGTAACCTATGCTCCACCAATCCCCTGTCCAAGCCAGGTAGTTCCTTGTAACTCCATGCAAAGCATTCCTTATTTGCTTTCAATAGTGCCACCAACTCAGCTTTCATACCAGGTTCGAGCTGTTTATTAATAAACACTGGATTGGGGTTTTGTGCATCTCCCAACCTTACTTCTTCCAACAGATCTTGTGATTCAACCTGTTCCTGAGAAGTGAGTTGGATTTCTTTCACATGAGGGTTATTGTTTTGCATAACGTCTTCCCATATGTTCTCTTCTTGGATCTTCTGTTCGATCCCGAGAGCAACATACCTTACTAAAGCCAATGAGTTGGCTTTTTCTTCAGCCTCTCTCTTGGATTTACATCCAAGCAGCATCATCTTTTGGGGTGTCTGATTCATAGTCAACAGTTTGTTTCAGCTTCGATTTCAGCTCTGCCAATTCCCCCAGTTCCATCTCGTTGGTTGGGTAGGTGGCTGCTTGAAGTAGTTCACTCAAAGGAACTACATCCGATTTGTACATTTCTGCTTCAGCAAAATTTGCCGTGGCACCAAATGGATGTGGATCAGCTTTGACTCCTTCAACACCCACTTCTTTGCCTTTGTCATATTTAACAATCATTAATTCCTGATGCATAGAGGAAGGAATACATCCGTTAACATGAATCCAGTCTCTTCCCAATAAAGCATTATACTTAGCATATGTGTCAACTACAAAGAAAGCAGTATCAGTTTCTATTCCACCTATTGCCAATCTAATGGAGATGATTCCCCTGGCATGTTGGCTTTCCCTAGTGAATCCTGCAATGGATGTGCTGGTTGGAATCAATTTTGCTTTTCCTTTTCCTAACTTTTTCAAAGTATGGAAAGGCAAAATGTTCACCACAGCCTCATTATCCACCAAGATTCTGTTAAGTGGGACTCCATCAAAGTGTGCAGTGATATACAATGGACGCAAATGTTGTCTCATTGCATTAGTAGGTAGTTTAAATGGATATGAAATTTCCACATAATTTAAATCTATTACCAAGGGGTATTCAACGTCGGACATGGAATCTGCCACGAAACAAGCACTTTCTTTTGAGCTTACCTCCAAACTCTCTTGATTCTGCTCAATTCCACGTACCAAGTTCTCGCCCATCTCGATCTGAGATACTTCTTTCAAGTCACAGTCGTTGCATATGATATTTAACTCCTTATCACTCAGAGCTTCTTCAGAATTCTCTGGCTCGCTCAAGTTCGACCAAGCAGTATCTTGATCTTTGAACATCTGACCATTTAAGAAGAAATCCATAGAGCTTGGATAAACCATATTAACTTGTACTTCTGGCTGATCTCCAAATTGGATTGTAGCCACTTCTTTGATTGGTTTAACTGCTTCGGTCTCCTTAGCACCCTTCTTTTCGAATTCTTGTGTCGATACCTCCATGGGGGAAGAGGTTCCTTCCATCCCCTGTTGTTCTACCACCATGGCCTCGAGCAAACCAGACTGATAACTAGCCAGCGAGTTAGGAGAAGGCGGATCAAGATCCTCTTCGAGCATAGCAGAGGCAACCTTTTCCAAAGTCTCCCTCTCGTGATACTGGGTTCGAAACTCCTCTGGGTCCCTTTCGATCCTGTCGAACCTTGGATTAGGTTTTGCTCGTCTGCCTGATTCTTCCCCCGTTGAAGATTCTCCTGACTGGAAGAGCGTATACTTTCTCTGGAGCTTTCTCTTTTGAGTTCTTGAGAGCAATGGAACCATCTGTGGTAATTGAGACTTGGGATCCCTAATTAACACCTAGTTTCCAGAGTTCGAAATTGGTGGCTTGAAAGTTCTGCTCTCATTCCTGTTTGAACCTTTGTATCCTTGGAACAAGTCAGGTTTAACTTGCTTCAGAAACCAGTCAGGAACCCCTTTCACCAAGGTGAATTCCTCTTGTTTGGCCTCTTCTTGCGCCTTTGATGTCTGGCCAATATTGGCTTTCTTCGAAGGTGGCAGCTCCCTTCTGTGGATAGCTGGAACAGGGCTAGTAGGCATGTCCCTTTTTGATGCCAACCAAGACTTGCTGTCACTTGGCTTTGCTTGAACTGGGGCCATTCTTTTCATTCCCATTTCTTTTGGGAAAAAACTCACGCCCTTTCTATCCAAGTCCTTGAAAACCAAATAGTTGGCCCTGCATCCTACACACAGGCACTCCAAAAATGAGGCTTTTAGCATAGGCAGGTGATTATTACCTGGGAATTTCTGCAAAGAAAAACCATCATTGGCTCGCCTATAGGAACTTGGCCTCATGCCTCGAGGGTGGCCAGCGTATGGCTTGCCCCTTCCATATTGAACAGTATTCATGTTCACTGGTGCTTCTTTATCCTGCCAATATTTCTTGACAGTTCGAGCCAGTGAGGAGGGCACACTGGTGTTGACCTCTTCTACCTTTGGAAAAGGCACTGCATCTATCCCCATAGTCTTTTCAGGGAATTTGATTCTTCCTTTCTTGATTTGTTCCTGAATCCTGTCACGAAAAACATTACAAGATTTAGTTGAATGAGACCAAGAATCATGCCATTTGCAATAGGGCTTTCCATTCTTTTCTTCCACTGTGGGCAGTTTCACATTCAAAGGCAGCTTAATGATTTTCTTTCTTAACAAGAAGTCAAAGATCTCATCAGCTTTAGATATATCAAAAGAATATACTTTAGTAATTTCCTTTTGTTTGAACTTCTGCCCAAGAGAGACATTCTTTTGAATTAAGGGCTCACAAACACAAGGATCGTGCTCTATAATTTCAGCAGCATCTATTTCATAATTAGGATCCCTATAGTATGTTGGGTAAGAGGAATTATGCCTATCCATATCTTCCTCTAGCAGTGATTCATATCTAGCAACTTTATAGGTTAGATCTGCAAAGTCCCTAAACTCTGTAGAATCAAACCTCTTTCGAAGCTCCCTTTCTAAACCATCTTGTGCTAATCTCACAAACTCTGCCTCTGGCAGATGGAGTTTGCACTTGGTCTTAGCCCTTTTGAACCTAGATATGAAATCTGCTACCTTTTCATCCGGTTTCTGCTTTAGCCTAGCCAAGTCTGCCATAGAGACTTCAGGCTCAGCATTAAAGAATTGCGCATGAAATGCCTCTTCCATTTGAAACCAACTTGTTATCGACTCTGCAGGCAAATTTGTGTACCATGCAAAAGCTGGCCCAGACAAGGAATTTGGGAACAATTTCAACTTCATGAAACCATTCTGAGCCAAGTTCTTACATTGGGCAGAAAACCTAGCAATATGTTCTATAGAAGATTGTCTCCCATCCCCATAAAACAAAGTAAAGTCTGGGATTTTAAATTCTCTAGGGATTTGAAATGTTGTGTCAATCCATTCTGGATATGGTTTTCTATAAATTTGAGGTTGTACCCCCCGAGTTCGAGGCCCACAAACTTCTTGTATGAGATCCATAACTTGGTCTCTTAGTATTGAGTTGCCTACAAGGAAATTTTGTTCTTGATTTCCTACCGGTGGATCTGGTTCTACCAAGTCATCTCTATGCATTTCCCTTATAGTGTTAAAATCCCCTTGGTTTTCTCTGGGAAGTCTCCCATACCAGGGTTGCTGCATTGGGTCGGCTGTAGTGTTCACCCGAGCAGGCCTATGGCTTCCATAAACCGCTGTGGTGGGATTTTTGGTATTTGGAAGACTTTGACGAGAATGTTGTGTGTTATCCCTCGTTTTCTGAGGTCTATAACCTCGTTCTAGCTCTACATCATCCTCCCATCCCCCAAGTGTGGGTTCGAAAAGAGGATTAACGCTTTGCCTGTCTCTGGCATTTCTTGGAATCCCAATAGGAATTCCATGAGATTGTTCTGGGATTTCGAAGACAGGCTTCGTAGGCTTTACAGGCTCACACCAAGATTGTGGTATTTCCTCTGGATACATTTTTTCCTTACCTGTTCTAGACCTTATCTTACCCTGACCAACATCCTCTCCAAGCCTTCCTTCGAAGGGATTTTGGTGAATAGTTGAATTAGCATGATTATCTAGCCCAATATTCCCTGGACTGTTTCTTGTTACCTCTAAGTTGGGCAACCGACTTCTTATGCTTTTGATCATGGCTCTTTGGGTTTGAGCCATCTCTCGAAAAGCTATCATCATTTCTCTGAACATTTCCTCCTTATCGTGGTCTTTACCACTGGCTTGTCCCTTTTGGAAATTTGGAGGCCCTTCATAAGGAGGTACTTCATAAGAAGGCTCCTCATAAGGAAGCTCTCCCATTTCGGAAGCCAATTGGGGGAACTCATGATTCATAGGCGTTCCTTGTTCCGTGGCCTGTTCTGGCACAGCTTGTTCCTCTGGCACTTGACCACCAACAGGTGTCCCTATCTGTTTTCGAAGCCTTGGCATTCTGGCACCTTCGGGTCCCACTGGGCGTGCCAAAAATTGTTTGGGCTGAATTAGCTCAAATAAATTGACAAATAATTGTGTGCGGGCGTGCCAGAAAAGAAATAACTTCAAAGAAGAAATTACTCTTTTCAAAATGATTTGAAACAACCAATCTCAATCAGGCAATTGTGTTATCCGTCCGATTACCTCAACTAAGAGGATTTTTCCTTAAGGTATCAACTAAATAAAAGATTGACGCGCTTCGAAATCAGAAAAGATGATTGAACACAAACAAACCTGAATCTAATCAAAGGTAAGTTTGTATACAAACACTCTTAAGATTCTATCAAGAATAATAAAGAAATGCAAGCACACTGAATTTAATCAAAAGCGAACTTGCAAACAACTATTCTTTGGTAAGAAAAAACTTAAAGGAAATAAGAGAACTTGAATTTAATCGAAAGTAGTCTTACATGCAAATAAGCCTTCAACTTACAAAAAAGACCCTATTCTAAACTAAAAACTAATCTAAGATAGATCTCTGAGCAATCATTTTGTATGAATTGTCAGATAATATGGATATATTTTGTGTGTCCTTTCTCTTCACTTGCTTCTTCTATTTATAGACGCTGAACTTGCCTTCAATCCCCACGTCTTCGATTGATATCCATATTGGCCGCATAAATCGGCTGAGAGGGGTCTTCAAACGGTTACCTTGATATTTCTAGAATTCTTTCCCCCCTGCATGCTTCGATAATGGTATTCGTGGCTTCATGCTTAAATAACGGTTCCTACTTCCAAGCAACGTGGGTTAGTGTCACACGTCTTGGCTCAGAATAATTCCCTGCAATCATGTCTAACATTCATTATAAACCAAGACAGTAATGGTACCGTTCGATGTCTCCAAAGATCAATCAATGGTTTAAATCAAACTGTTTTCCAAACCATCCTTAATTATAGTCCAAACGCCGTCGGTTCCAATCAAAACGATACCGTATAGTACTAAAACAACATCATCATTAAACCCCGCAATCCTCTGTATCTCGGGTTCAATTAGGATGTGTTCTGATTGGTCAACACACTATTTGGTGTCACGTGTAACTTTCTTATTGGGTGGCATATTTTAGGATGTAAACAACGGAGTAACAACTGCGAAGTTGTCTTAGGCTCTGTTTGGAATCCATGGAAAGGAAATGAAAGGAAAAATAAAAGAGGAGGAAAATGAGACGAAAATTTTACTATTCAATACACTTTGAATTCTTACTACTCCAAAAATTGCCTTTGCCGACGGTTTTTTTTACCGGCGGTAATAAAACTGTCGGAAAATGATGCTATTACCGGCGGTAATAACAAACCGCCGCAAAAGGTAATTATAAACACCGTTTATTAACGGCATTAGTAAAACCGCCGGTAAAAGTAACTATTACCGGCGGTAATGTAAAACCGCCGGTAAAAGTAACTATTAACGGCAGTAATAATACATTATAATATAAATATTATTATTTTTGTAATAAAATAGATAATTTTATGTAGCTTAGTGGGTAAGTGCTCGGGTATTAATCAACGGGTCGTGGGTTCGAATCTCGGCAATGTCATTTTTTTTCCGAAACTATTAGCGGCGGTACTAAAACCGCCGTTAATAGTCCGGAACCTTTACCGGCAGTAATTTACCGCCGTTTTTGTATTTCCGACAATTGTTTTGCCAACAGAACTTTTACCGGTGGTTTTGAGACTATTACCGACTGTTTTTTAATGCCGCTAAAAGAAAATTTTGGCGTAGTTTCTTTACTCTTTCTCTTCCAACCAAACAATGAAAATGAAAATTTTTAAATTTTCCTTTCCTTTTCCTTTTCATGGTTCCAAACTGAAAGCCTTAATGTTGTATATGTCACCTATATGAAGGTAGGAGCCAATAGGATGGGGTATTGTTCTCCCTTTATGTGGGGTTGAACGTATGGGTGTATACGGTTCAGATTGATCCGGTTCTCTAAAAAACCAATAATCGGACCATTTTCAATGGTTCTAGGAAATTGAAAACCAGATTCTAACCAATATATGCATGGAACCTAACCAGAATCGAACCGCAAAATCGGTCCGGTTCTATCTAATTAGCATCCAAACATTTATTCACAAAATATAAACTCGTAAAATAAAAAATTTACAGCATCAAATAACTCATAAAATAATAATAGACATTTTATTAAGAATCAAAGCCCAATATAATTCACGAAATACTTGACACTTGACCGAAAAACATTGACGAAAACCACCAATAAAGTAGCCAAAACCACTTATGGAATAATTAAATTTAGCGACAGAAAAACATTAATGACCCATTATATTTAGGACTAAAATTAAACCTATATCATAAACTATAAAATATAGCAGCACGTTTTGAAGTAAAGAACTGCAGCTCCAATGCCCAAAATATCACTTAAATCACTTCTTCCATGTTGAAAAAGTAGATCAATCTCTACACATATATTTATTTTTATATAATTATATATATTAGTTGTAAACGGTCTGGTCCGGATCTAACAACAAATCTTTAATTAAGAACCAGTAACCGAACCAAAATTAACGGTTCTTATTTTTTTGAAACCATAACCTAATCACAGAGCCGCAAAATTGGATCAAATAGGACGGTCCAATCCAAATCGGACCGATTTTACGGTTCGAACGGTTTCTTGAACGCCCTAGTTTAACGAATTCGACTCTCAAGCCACCAAACGGGCAAAGTAATTTTCTCACCTTTCTAGGAGTTTAATGGGAGATTTAAAGAATAGTCCTCGAGTTCAATTCTTTGGAAGTTTTCATCTGGCACTTTTTGAACAGTTATATTTTCATCCTTTTAGATGATGAATTATCTATATTACCCTTTTAATATGGATATTCATATGTAGGTGTATGTTTCCTTTCTAAATTAGTGGGATTCTAATAATTGTAGTTACCTAAAATCATGGGTTGATTAATGGATAGAAATGGGAGGAATTTTTAATTTTCAATTTTTAAAATCTTTAATAGATATATTTTAAACCATTCTCTCTCCTTAATTTCGTGAATTTTTTAATTCTTAGTTTTCGTGAATTTTCGTAAATTGGTCTTATTATATTACTCTCTCTGTCCCATTTTTATTGTCCATTTTCGTTTTTCGTGTCGTTCTTTCAACGTTTATATCTCCCAATCTATAATGTTTTTCATAATTTTGAAAATTTTGTATTATAGATCTAATCAAGAACTATCAAACAAGATCCATATTGCATATTTTTGGAGATTTATATTGAAAGATATAAGCGTTGAAAGAACGGCACGAAAAACGAAAATGGACTATAAAAATGGGACGGAGGGAGTATAAACTTATGTGAATATGGTTCGACGGCCAATTTCACAAAAATTCATTATTTATTTAAAAAATATGAACACACAATGTTTTATTCATGAAAACACATGAATAAATTAATTGAAAAACATGAAAACACGAATAAATTAATTGAAAAATATTTTTAAAAAAAACATGATTACACCATGTATTTAATCGACCATGAAAAACATGAATAAATTAATCAGCCATATTTTTCACGAATACACCATATTTTATTCATGAAAAAACATCAATAAGAAAAATACACCATGTTTGAAACGGAAAACACCATATAAAATTTTGACCACAACAATATCAAAAATTATTCATGAAAACACAACAATATAAAAAATACATCATGTTTGAAACAAAAAAATGCCATGAAATGAAATACAATATGTAAAACTTTTACCACAACAATATCAAAATTATTTGAAAACAGGAAGTAAAGGGGAGTGGAAAAGTTTAGGGGCATGGAAAAGTTGGAGTTCCTCGAGCAAATCGTAGCCATGCCGTCTTACTCTTCCCTTGCTGGAACCGACAGCGGCTCATCTCAATCTGCGGCTGTTTACATACTAAAATATACCACCCAATGAGGAAAATACACGTGTCATCAGAAAACATGATGGCCAATCAGAACATGTCTTAATTAGACCCAGGATACAGAGGATTACGGGGATTAATGATGACATTATTTTAGTACTAAACGGTATCGTTTTGATTGAAACCGACGACGTTTTGTTACCAAACACAGATGATCTTATGGCATGGTGGAATTTAACCGTTGATTAAACCTTGGAATCATCGAACGGTGTCACTGCTGCCTTGATTTATAATGAAAGTTAAACATAATTGCAGGGGATCATTTGGGACAATCGTGTGACATTAATTCACGTTGCATGAAGATAGGAGAGCCACAATCCATGAAGAGGCCACGAACACCATTAACAGAGTGTGAAGAGAGAAAAGAACTTCTGGAAGCATCAAAGTAAACCGTTCGAAGGCCCTTCTCAACCGATTTATGTGGCAAACGTGGGTATCAGCCAAAGACATGGGAAGTAGAGATCGAAGACATGCCCGTCGTCTATAAATAGAAGAAGCAAGTGAAAAGAGAAGCCCCCACAAAAATTCATATCATCTGACAATTCATATAACATGATTGCTTAGAGATTTATCGTAGATTAGTGTTTAGATTAGTTTAGAATATGATCTTTTGTAAGTTGAAGGCTTATTTGCATGTAAGATTACTTTCAATTAAATTCAAGTTCTCTTATTTTCCTTTAAATTTTTTCTTACCAAATAATAGTCGTTTGTAAGTCCACTTTTGATTAAATTCAGTGTGCTTATATTTCTGCATTATTCTTGATAAAATCTTAAGAGTGTTTGTATACAAACTTACCTTTGATTAAATTCAGGTTTGTTTGTGTTCAATCATCTTTTCTGATTCGAAGCGCGTCAATATTTTATTTGGTTGATACCTTAAGGAAAAATCCTCTTAATTGAGGTAATCGAACGGATAACACAGTTGCCTGATTTTAAATTAGTTGTTTCAAATCAATTTGAAAAGAGTAATTTCTTTTCTGAAGTTATTTTTTTTCTGGCACGCCCGCACACAATCATTTGCCATTTGATTGAGCTAATTTAGCCCAAACAATTTTTTGGCACGCCCGGTGGGACACAAAGGTGTCAAAATGCCAAGGCTTCGAAAACAAATAGGGACACCCATGGGTGACTTAGTACCAGAGGAACAGGCTGTGCCAGAACAGGCCATAGAATCAGGTACACCTATCATTCCTGCTTTTCCTCAATTGGCTTTGGGAATAGAAGAGCCCTTTCATGAAGAGCCTTCTTATGAAGTACCTCCTAGTGAAGTGCCTCCAAATTTTCAAGAGGGGCAAGCCAGTGGAAAAAACCATGATAAGGAGGAAATGTTTAGAGAAATGATGATAGCTTTTAGAGAGATGGCTCAAATCCAAAGAGCCATGATCAAAAGCATAAGAAATAGATTCCCTAACCCAGAACCAGCGAGAAATAGTCCAGGGAATATTGGGCTAGATAATCATGCTAACTCAAGTACTCACCAAAGTCCCTTCGAAGGAAGGCTTGGAGAGGATATGGGTCAACGAAAGATGAGGTCTAGGACAGGTAAAGAAAAGATGTACCCAGAGGAAATACCACAATCTTGGTATGAGCCAGTAAAGCCTACAAAGCTTATTTGGGAACCTCCAAAACAAGCCCATGGTATTACTATTGGGGTTCTAAGAAATGCTAGAGATAGGCAAAGTGTCAACCCTCTCTTCGAACCCACGCTTGGGGGATGGGAGGATGACATAGAGTTAGAACGAGGTTATAGACCCGAGAAAAGAAGTGATAACCCACAACATCCTCGACAAAATTTTCCAACTACCAAAAATTCCACGGCAACAGCTTATGGAAGCCAGAGGCCTGCTCGAGTCAATGCTGCAGTTGACCAAATGCAACAGCCTTGGTATGGGAAATTTCTCAGAGAAAACCAAGGGGATCTTAACACGATAAGGGAAGTTCATGAAGATGATTTTGTAGAACCAGAACCACCCATAGAAAACCAAGAACAAAATTTCCTCGTAGGCAACCCAGTACTAAAAGACCACGTTATGGGTCTCATACAAGAAGTTTGTGGACCTCGAACTCGGGGGTACAACCTCACATCTATAGAAAACCATATCCAGAATGGGTAAACACCACATTTCAGATTCCTAGAGAATTTAAAATCCCAGATTTTACTCTGTTCTACGGGGATGGTAGACAGTCCTCTATAGAACATATTGATAGATTTTCTGCCCAGTGTAAGAACTTGGCTCAAAATGGTTTCATGAAGTTAAAGTTATTCCCAAATTTCTTATCTAAGCCAGCTTTTGCATGGTACACCAATTTGCCACCAGGCTCTATAACTAATTGGTTTCAAATGGAAGAGGCGTTCCATGCACAATTCTTTAATGCCGAGCCTGAAATCTCTATGGCAGACTTGGCTAGGCTAAGGTAGAAACCAGATGAAAAAGTAGCAGATTTCAAATCTAGATTCAAAAGGGCTAAAACCAAATGCAAACTCCATCTACCAGAGGCAGAGTTTGTGAGACTCGCACAAGATAGTTTAGAAAGAGAGCTTCGAAAGAAGTTTGATTCAACTGAGTTTAGGGATTTTGCAGACTTAACTTATAAAGTTGCCAGATATGAATCACTGCTAGAGGAGGATATGGACAGACATAATTCCTCTTACCCAACATACTATAGAGACCCCAATTATGAGATAGATGCAGCAGAAATTATAGAACACGATCCTTGTGTTTGTAAGCCCTTGATTCAAAAGAATGTTTCTCTAGGGCAGAAGTTCAAGCAGAAAGAAATCACTAAAGTGTACTCTTTCGATATATCTAAAGTTGATGATATCTTTGACTTTTTGTTAAGAAAGAAAATCATTAAGCTACCTTCGAATGTGAAGTTGCCAACAACAGAAGAGAAGAATGGAAAGACTTACTGCAAATGGCATGACTCTTGGTCTCATTTGATTAAGTCTTGTAATGTTTTTCGTGACAGGATTCAGGAACAAATCAAGAAAAGAAGAATCAAATTCCCTGAAAAGGCTATAGGGATGGATGCAGTGCCTTTTCCAAAGGTGGAAGAAGTTAATACCAACGTACCCACTTCACTAGCTCGAACTGTCAAGAAGTATTGGCAAGACAAGAAAGCGCCAGTGAACATGAATGCCATCCAGTATGGAAGAGGTAGGCCATATGCTGGCCACCCTCGAGGCACAGGGATAAGGCAAAATCATTATAGGCAAGCCAACACAGGTTTGCCTCCACAGAGGTTCTCAGGTAATAATCATTTACCCATGTTAGAAGCCTCATTTTTGGAATGCTTATGTGTGGGATGCAGAGCCAACTATCTGGTTTTTAAGGATTTGGATAGAAAGGGCGTGAGTTTCTTCTCTAAGGAGATGGGAATGAAAAGAATGGCTCCAGCACAAGCAAAGCCAAGTCACAGCAAGCCTTGGTTTTCATCGAAGAGAGATGTGCCTACCAGCCCTGTCCCACCCATTCACAGGAGAGAGTTACCACCTTCAAAGAAAGCCAATATTAGTCAGACATCAGAGGCCCAAGGAGACGCCAAACAAGAGGAATTCACTTTGGTGAAAGGAGTTCCTAATTGGTTTCTAAAGCAAGTCAAGCCTGATTTGTTCCAAGGGTACAAAAATTCAAACAGGAGTGAGAACAGAACTTTTAAGCCGCCAAGTTCAAACTCTGGAAATTGGGTATTGATCAGGGATCCAAAGTCCAAAATACCACAGATGGTTCCATTGCTTTCGAGAACACAGAAAAGAAAGCTCGAGAGAAAGTATACACTTTTTCAATCAGGAGAATCCTCGACTGGGGAAGAATCAGGAAGGGGAGCAAGGCCCAATCCAAGGTTTGACAGAGCTAAGAGGGACCCAGAAGAGCTTCAAATCCAGTATCAAGAAAGAGAGACTTTGAAGAAAGTAGCCTCTGCCATGCTCGAAGAAGACCTTGACCCACCTTCTCCCAATTCATTGGCCAGTTATCAATCTGGTTTGCTTGAAGCCATGTTGGTGGAATAAGAAGGGGTAGAAGGAAGCTCTTCCCTTATGAAAGTATCGACGCAAGAAGTTGAAGGGGGGATACCAAGGAAACCGAAGCAGTCAAATCAGTCAAGGAAATGGCCACAATCCAATTTGGCGGCCAACCAGAAATACAAGTTAATATGGTATATCCATGCTCTATGGATTTCTTCAAGAATGGCCAGACATCCAAAGGCCAAGGTGATGCTTGGTCGAACTTGGGCAGGCCAGGCAATTTTGAAGAAGCACATAGTGATGAGGAACTAAATATTATATGTAATGATGATGACTTGGAAGAGATGGCTTAGATCGAGATGAACGAAAGCCTGGTATGTGAAATTGAGCAGAATCAAGAAAGTTTGGAGGTAAACTCAAAAGAAAGTACTTGTTTCATTCCAGATTCCACGTCTGATATCGAGTACCCCCTGGTGATAGATTTGAATTATGTGGAAATTTCATATCCATTTAAATTACCTACTAACGCAATGAGACAACATTTGCGTCCATTATATATTACTGCATATTTTGATGGAGTCCCACTTAACAGAATCTTGGTGGATAATGGGGCTGCAGTGAACATTTTGCCTTTCCAAACTTTAAAAAAGTTAGGAAAAGGAAAAGCAAAATTGATTCCAACCAGCACATCCATTGCAGGATTTATTGGGGAAAGCCAGCATGCCAAGGGAATCATCTCCATTAGATTGGCAGTAGGTGAAATAGAAACAGACACTGCTTTCTTTGTAGTTGACACGTATGCTAAATATAATGCTTTATTGGGAAGAGATTGGATTCATGTTAATGGATGTATTCCTTCCTCTATGCATCAGGAATTAATGATTGTTAAGTATGATAAAGGCAAAGAAGTGGGTGTTGAAGGAGTCAAAGCTGATCCTCATCCATTTAGTGCCACGGCGAATTTTGCTGAAGCAGAAATGTACAAATCAGATGTAGTTCCTTTGAGTGAACTACTCAAAGCCGCCACTTACCCAACCAACGAGCTGGAACTGGGGGAATTGGCAGAGCTGAAATCAAAGCTGAAACAAACTGTTGATTATGAATCAAACACCCCAAAAAACGATGTTGCTTGGATGTGAATCCAAGGAAGAGGCAGAAGAAGAGGCCAACTCATTGGCTTTAGTAAGGTATGTCACTCTAGGGATCGAACAGAAGATTCAGGAGAACAACATATGGGAAGACGTCATGCAGGATAACAAGCCTCATAAGGAGGAAGTCCAGTTAACGTCTCAAGAACAAATCGAAGCTCAAGACCTATTGGAGGAAGTAAGATTGGGAGATGAACATAACCCCAATCCTGTGTTTATTAATAAACAGCTTGAACCAGATATGAAAGCTGGATTAATAGCGCTATTGAAAGCAAATAAAGAGTGTTTTGCATGGAGTTATAAGGAACTGCCCGGATTGGACAGGGAATTGGTGGAGCATAGGTTACCTATCAAGCCACAATTCAAACCTGTGAAACAGCCAACCAGGAAGATGAGTCCAGAAACCATTGCAGGTGTTAAGAAGGAGATGCAGAGGCTTCTAGACGCAGGTTTTATTAGAACAGCCAGGTATGTCGAATGGCTATCTAATGTGGTTCCAGTCCCTAAAAAGAATGAAAATATTAGAATCTGTGTTGACTTTCGAAACCTAAACACTGTAACTCCTAAAGACGAGTATCCAATGCCTAACGTGGACACACTTGTGGACAGTTCAGCTGGGCACAAGGTATTGTCCATTTTAGATGGACATTCAGGGTACAATCAAATCTACATAGAGAGGAGGATGTGCATAAAACAGCATTCGCTTGCCCTAGTAACATTGGTATCTTTGAATGGGTCAAAATGCCATTTGGGTTAAAGAATGCTGGGGCCACATATCAGAGAGTTATGAATACTATTTTTCATAATATAGTGGGAAGTTTTCTGGAGTGTTACATAGATGATATCATTGTGAAGTCAAATTCTGATAAGGATCATCTACAACACTTAGAAAAAGCCTTCCAACAAATGAAGCACTATCAATTGAAGTTAAATCCAGAAAAGTGTGCTTTTGGAGTGTCAGCTGGGAAATTTCTGGGGTATTTAGTCCACAACAAAGGAATACAAGTTGACAAGAATAAAGCTAAGGCCATTATTGAGGCCAAACCACCTTCTACCAAGAAGGAATTGCAAAGGTTTCTTGGTCAATTAAATTTCCTTCGAAGATTTATATCTAATATTGCAGGAAAAACTAAAATTTTCTCTTCTTTGCTAAAACTGAAGGAAGGGGAAGAATTCAAGTGGTCCAAGAAGCACGATGAAGCTTTCGAAGCCATCAAGAGATATTTAGCCAACCTTCCCGTGTTGGCACCTCCCATTAAAGGAAAGCCAGTGAAGTTGTATCTAGCTGCAACATAAGACTCAATAGGAATACTGTTGGCACAAGACAATGAAGATGGCAAGGAAAGAGTAGTTTATTATCTTAGTAGGTTTTTAAACTCCTGTGAATGCAAGTATGCTGCAGTAGAGAAACTATGTTTAGCTTTATTTTATGCTTCCAAGAAACTCAGGCATTATATGTTGCCTAGAGTAACCTATGTTATTTCTAGAACTGATATAATTAAGCACATGCTTTCGAAATCAGTGCTTAGTGGGAAGATTGGGAAATGGATTGTGTCTTTAATCGAGTTTTGTCTTGAATATGTACCTCAAAAATCAGTAAAAAGCCAAGCATTGGCCAACTTTTTAGCTGATCATCCAAATGAGCATGAGGCACCAAGAGCATTGGAGGCAAGTATGGTTGAAATCAAGCCATGGAAATTATGGTTTGATGGGTCAAGAACTGTTCAGATGGCTGGAGTAGGCATAATTCTAGAATCCCCCCAAGGTTTGAAAACCAAATATGGTTTTCGACTCAGTGAGGGACAATGCTCCAACAACCAAGCAGAATATGAAGCATTGATCATAGGATTAGAAATTTTACTTAAATTAAGAGTTAGTGCTGCTGAAATCTTTGGAGACTCTCAGTTGGTAATTAACCAACTAAATGGGCAGTTTAAATGCACAAGTCCAGCACTAACAAGTTATTATCAACATGCAAGAAGGCTGATGGGGCAATTCTATATGCTTACTTTGACTTATATCCCTAGGTTCTTCAATGAAGAAGCTGATGAAATAGCTCAAAGGGCTTCTGGTTTTAAAGTTTTATTAGAAAATGAAAGGGAATTTTGTCAATTAACTTTGAGAAAATCCCTGCCTATGTTACGCAATTGGTTGACTGGCTTCGAGGTATTAGAAATTAATGTTCCCACTAATCAAAATGCCAATTGGAGACAACCATTGATTTATTATTTGACTAAGCCAGATGGCGTTGCAGACAAAGTTCCAAATTGAGAGCAATAAATTATATCATGTACAACAACGACCTATTTAAAAGAGGGATGGATGGCCTTCTTTTAAAATATTCAAGTAAGGTAAGCGCATTCAAAGTAATGGCTGAAGTCCATGAAGGAATATGTGGAGCACATCAAGCTGGCATAAAAATGAGGTGGTTAATAAGGAGGTATGAGTATTATTGGCCTACCATCCTTAAAGATTGCATAGATTATGCAAAGGGATGTCAAGCTTGTCAAAAAACAGGTCCACTTAAACATTTGCCAGTCACGGATTTGCAATACGTAATAAAACCATGGCCTTTTAGAGGATGGGCTATGGACATGATTGGCATGATTTATCCTCCTTCATTGGAAAAGCATAAATTTATCCTAGTGGCTACTGATTACTTCACGAAATGGGTGGAAGCCCAAGCTTATTAGGAGGTCAAACAAACCCACGTCATCGATTTCATAAAGGGAATCATGTACAGGTTTGGAAGCCCTCAAACGATAACAGTGAATAATGGTTCTATATTCGAAGGAAAGTTAGTAAAGAATTTTGCTAATAACCATGGAATTTCATTAATATATACCAGTACATATTATGCTCAGTCAAATGGTCAAGCAGAATCAACTAACAAAATTATCAAAAAGGGGATCCAAAGAATGGTGGATCAGAACCCAGAGGTTTGGCATGACCTATTACTCGATACATTATGGGCATATAGAAATACAAAAAGGACTAGCACGGGTACTACTCCATTCGCATTAACTTATGGATATGATGTCGTGTTGCCTATGGAGATCACTGTGAGATCTCAACAGGTAGCATTTCAAAATGATTTAGATACAGGGTCTTATCATCAAGCCATGCACATGGAATTGGAAGATATTGATGAAGTTAGAATAAAGGCCTTAAATCAAATTATGCTACAGAAAGCAAGGGTCGCGAGGAGTTATAACAAAAGAGTTGTTCTTCGAAGTTTCGATGAAGGAGATCTTGTATGGAAAGTTATACTCCCTCTCAGTGACAGGAGAGTTAAAACGGATGGGTTAGGAAAATGGGCACCAACGTGGAATGGGCCTTTTCAAATCCATAAAGTTTTAAAAGGGGGAGCATATCATTTGAGAAATCTGAATGGTTATGTTCACCAAAGGAAAATAAATGGAAGATATCTAAAAGCTTATATTACTTCTATATGGGAATCTTTCCATAAAAGGTAGCTTCTGAAAGATGAGTCTTTTCATTTACATAGCCAACTCATCCTTTAGTTGGGATTTATTGTTCGATTGGTTAACAACTTAGAATACTTAAAGGCAGAGCTACGTTTTGAGTTGTTTTTCCTTTGCTTTTAAGTTAGATTACATGATGAAATGATTTTGACCGGTTTGGTATTAAAGACTTTTCCTTTGGAAGTTCTTTAATACTATTATGTTTAACCAAATCGCTAAACTAGCATTCGAGACCACAACCAAGTTACCATGCTAAAGTTCGAAGCCATAAAGATCAATATTTTCATTTCATTCATAATAATAAAAAAGAGGGCCCAAGTGGGCCCGAACAAGGAAAATAGATCCAAGTGGGTCTGAACAAAAAAAATCTACTTAAAAAAAAAATGGACACTCTGGCCCAGAAACAAAAATGAAGATCATTGCTGATCCTCACAGTCCCAAAGGAGAATCTTTAAGAAGATCCTCCCTCCGGGGGACTTTTTGCTTCATGAGCCGACAGGACGGTTGAAAGATCATCCCAGGTCCTAGCCAAGCAGAGGCGTGAAACTGTTTCCACACACACTAACTGGCTTCGAAGCTGAGTGATCTCACTTCGAAGGGCCTGGAACTCAGTGTGGACGTTTCTCTTCAGCTCTGCGATCATGTTGGCCATTGTGGCCAACTCACTCATGAGATCAGCAAGAGAAACTGGGGGGTTCTCAGCCATGTTTGTTTGTTAGAAAGGGATACAACGAATATGGATGTCTATGTGTATTTATAACCCAAAGGCGTATGAGAAATCCGCTTCAGTTATTGCAATCATTAATTGAAGGGAGACGCACAAGGCCTGGAAGGTGAAGGGTTTGAGAGCGTTAGACACCACACATCATGATTAAATAATCGTTTGCGACTTACGATGAGACAGCTAAAGAGCCGCTAGAATTAAGTAAGTCGGTTGGAACAATTAAAACCAGATTTTGGTCTAGTTTTCGAAATACAACACCCTTCGAAACGCTGTTTGTTACTTTTAAGGACTTCGAAGCGCTGGTAATAAATGAACATGAAGTGATAGCTAGTAGGAGCACAGTAACCAAAAATATCTATAAAGAAAATTTCTGTTTTCTATACTTGTGAGTCTCTTCATGTTTATCATATCCTCATTAACAAAGCTAGAATAGCTAGAAATGGTTAAAGCACCAGTTTATTGGTTAAAACCAGTAAAACAATATGGATACATAGATGAATATTTTCTTATTCATCATATTCGTAAAGAAGGTTACAATCAAGATAAGGAAAAAAGGGGAGAAACCTATCTAAAATCTTAAAGAATCACGGAGAAAGATCTCTCAGAGATCCAGCAACTGAGATTCAAAGACTTGAACCAAGCTTCATTGGGACTTGAGCTAAGCTCCATTGGTAGGTAGATAGGCTTCGAAGACCACTCGCGTTAGATTCTTTGGTCTTTGAAGCGACAGCCCAGCATAGACACATCATGAGAGCCGATGTGTCTATACTAAGGGTCATCATCGGGCCGGGCCAGCCCGCCAAGTCGCGGCCCAAGCCCGCCCACTGGCCGGGCCGACCGGGCTTTTTCTTTTTGGTGGGCCGGGCGGGCTGGGCCACCTACTATAAATTAAAGCCCAAGCCCGGCCCACGGGCTAGCCCAATTGGCGAGCCGGCGGGCCAAAAGTCGGGCGGGCCAACGGGCGGACTTAAATTTCCTTGGGCAAAACTAAACCAAGGGAAAAAAGAAAGGATTTTTTGGGATTTTGGGCTAATGAGCGGGCCCGTTGGCAGGCTTTTGGACGGTTATGCCGGGAGGGCCGCCGGGCGGGCCGAGTAAAAAAATTCATAGGCCCGAGCCCGCCCATTACAAACTACGGGCCGGGCCGGGTAAAAGCCCGATGGGCCGGGCGGGCTAAGGGCGGGCCGTGGGCCGTCGGGCTAAATGATAAGGCTTAGTCTATACCTAGGAGCTTTAGCATCTAAGGAAAACATCATGAGAGCCGATGTGGCTATGTTTCGAAGCTTTTCTTTAAGGATTTTAGAAGAAGCTTCATGTGATCTTTATTACGTGAGCCACTAAACCCTACTTGAAAATGGGACTAGGTGTTGCTGATAGAAAGGAAAGCTAAGGAAGAAGATGGTTTGTAAGTTTTCTTTCCTCAAAGACCCTTATTTATACCAATAAATTTGGGGGTAGTCATTTATGACTCTTTAAGATACGGTAGGTGAGGAGTTAATACAGTAAACCTTTTGAAAAAAATGAGAAGAGAAAACAGTGTTGGATTTAATTACGGTTGTACTTGCCCAAAAATTGAATACAATAATAAAAGAATAAAGTACAAACTGTGTAAAATTACAAAAAGGGACTTATTACATCACAAATGGTGGTTAATAGTTCTCGAAGAGAATTGGAGTTAACATCCAAAAGCGAAGTGTGGGCAGCCCTTCTTCTCTGTTCCTCTTGAAGGGAAGGAATAAGCTGTGGAAGCATGGACTCGTTCCTTAATGGCTCGCCTTCAAGCTCTGGAAAACCAATTGAGACCTCAGCCATCTCCTCCCTGACCTTCTGCATTTCTTCGTGTAACCACTGTATCTTCTTGTCAAGTTCAGCAAGTTTATCTCTTCGAGCTTGATAAAGAGAAAGACAAGAGGCAGTCTTGAGTGCATTGGCCTCCAACTTTTTGGCCTTCTCAATGGTTGTGCCAATACTCTCAGACAAGAAGTGGTTATGAGCAATCAATTCACTAAATTGTTTAAGGTGTCCTCGAAGAGTAGAATTGATTGAAGGAGGAAGCCCTTGAGAGAGAGACAAGGCCTGATAACATACCTCGAAATAGTAGGTCAAATTATGTTCAAGCAAAGCAGGAAGTCCTAAATGATTTAAAGCCCTTAGGAGGCTTTTTAGTATCAGAACTTCCTCCTTTGTAAGAACATGTTTGATTCTAAATGAAGGCAAGTCAGAAGGCATGGATGGGCTTAAAAGCTGTTGAAGGTTTTCCAAGGGGTTAGAAGAAATGAGAGGAGTAGGATCAGCAATTTGATTACAAAATTTTTCCAATTGACTTTTGAAGAAGGATATGTCAAAAGCCACTAGAGGCAGGTCAATTGGAGAAGAAGAGGGTGCAAAATCATTTCTAGAAATATGGGTAATTTTGGTCACCTGCATAGGAACCAGAATTTGAGATTAAAAGAATAGTGAACAGGAGAGTAAAAGTATGTTTGGATGACAAGATTACCTGATCTGAAGAAGAGGGAGTCAAATCTAAATCTTGTTCCCCGATACTTCTGATAAAATGACTCGTTGAAGCAGAAGTGGAGTCAGTCAGCAAGGACTCCTACTCCAAAACTGGTAAGGGATTGGGAAGGTAGTCTCTTTTTAAGATTCGAAGTAGCTCCATGACCTTCGAACGAGCCAAATCGACCATAACCTGAGCAAAGGTAGGCTTAGTGAGGAGTGACAGCAGAGCTTGCATGTCAAGATCTTTTCCAACAATATCTTTCTTTACGGAAAGAGATTGAATAGGTGATGCCTGTAAGAACAAAAGGTAAGTTAGGAAGAATTCTTTCACAATTCGAAGAGAGGAATATTCAAAAAGATACCTTTTACGGGTCATCTACCACTTCTTGTTGAAGGCAAAGAATAATGGACAAATCCAGTGCTTCATCAGAAGGTGTCATTTGAGCCTACAAATCAATAGTGAGTTATGTGCATATGAGACACATAAATATGTGTATAATCAGAAGATGCATGACCTACCTCATCAGGAAAAGAAGGTTCCCTTGGGGTTTGTGATTTTTTTGGAATGAACTTCTTTTCTCTCATAGAAAAGAGTCCCCTTGGCAGCTGCTCTTGTCGTACCTGGTTCAAACTCATGAATCAGGAGTACAAAGGAGTTCTTTAAGAAGACATTCATCATAAGAAGAGACTTACCCCTTGGGATTAGGGTCTCTGTGTCAGTCTCAGTTTCCTCATCACTAGAAGAAACTTGAGAGCCGTGCCTTCTGGTGGTTCTGGCTCTTTTGGAAGCTGAAAAAAATTGATGAGGAAATAAATCAAGTGAATAAATTTAGAGATAAAAGATAATTAGAAAGGAAGAAACAAACTTGGAAGTTCGGCCGAGGGCTCAAGATAGTGTTTGGTTGGAATCACTTCTTTAGATTGGGGGTCTGAGGAAGAGGTAGCACCTGTAGGTTTGTATACAATTAGATTTGGTTTCGGAAAAAAAGCAACATTCAGAAGCAAGTACCTCTTTTTTGTAAGACCCTCAAAGATTGTCTTCTTGGAGGGGAGGGAGGAATGATCATTAAGAGAGGAGAAGCTTCGATGGGGACCGTTTTCTGGTCAACTTCACTTTCAGGGATGTCTTCGATCCCTCCAACTATTCCAAACTCATTATCTGAAGAGAAGGAGGACGAGTTGTTCTGCCTCCTATGCCCAAACTCAGATTTCTCGAAACCAATGTGTTCAAGGAACTTTTTAAAAGGAGTGCATCCGAGAAGGAAGGAGCAATTGGTGTGCCACCAATTGTCAAATGCAGAAGTAGTACGTACTTTCGGTTCCTTGAACTCTTGAACAACAGTTTTCCTCAATGCATGTCTGGACTGGGCAAACCAAGTTTGAAAGTGCTCGAGTGTAATGCATGAACGTTCAGACATGGAAATATTGGCAGAGCCACAGAATGGAATAAGTATGCCTTGAACGAAGTCGAGTTGTCTAGCAAATTGAGCAGGGCAGTATACCTCTGTATGTGCCAAGGATTTTGATGGATTCGACGAGGATATGAAAATCTCTCTGCTCGTAAGAATGTTGCTCCATGCTTGGAGGGCTCGAGAAGATTTTCCTTGTCTGTCCGTTAAGATGTCGAAGAGCCATGATGGTCCAATGGGAGTAGGGAATGGGTTGGGCCATTCTCTATCAGAATCAATGCCAGAAAAAAAAGCACAGATAGAATACCAAGGTAGGAGTTGCACTATCCACTGGTTGAATGTAGTTGTCACCATGGACATTGAGCATTTCGATGGCACCAGCAAGTGACATGGGTGCTTTGAAGGGGCCCAGTTCAGGAAAATACGCATGGAGCCACAGTTGAACAAACCATTGGGGCCCTCCCTGAGAGTAGTTCTGTCACGACCCAAACCCATGGTTAAAGGTCTAATGACCGGCCAGTGAGTTTACGTCACCCTAGGCCTATCCTAATAAGATAAGTTTAGGGAATTTATAAAATCCTCCGATTAAAATAGTTTTCCTTAAGAAATTCAATAAACTGCAAAAGCACAATTTCAATAGTTCCAACATATTCCAGAGTTCTACGTGTAAAGATAAAAATAATTGCTCAACAATACCTGCAAATAATCATAGCATAACCTGACCAGAACAAGCCAGCTATCAAAATTCGTAAATCTTCAAATCAAGTCCTCGCGGCTCTATACTCACATCAGAACAATACTACTATATACACATAAGAACATATCACCAAAAGACTCCGGCTTGAGAGAAAAGCCAAGTCCAGCTATTGCTGCTAACCTGAAAAGTATGATTTTTGAAAAACTCCATAAGCTAAAGCTCGTGTGAAACATGGCATATCCAGTAGACACATTAAATCATGGATACAACTAACATCTTATAAAAAGCGTAGTCATACTCTTCAGTTCCAAACATATAAAATATACTTCCTTTCAAAGATATTCAAATCTCAAGTCCATAATAAAATGAGTTCAAGTCTTTCAATAGACTTACGCTAAAAGCAATAATTCTCAGTCATCAGTCCATCAGTTCATTCACAGAATGAAATCCAACTTTTCAGGATAAAGTAGAAAACCATCATGATATTCACAATATCACATTTCATAATACTCGTCGATTTCGCACATCTTTCATGAACAAGTTTCAACCAGAATCTAGAGGAGCGACCTCTAAAGTATAAAGGGAATGACGTCAAACCATCAGGATACCTGGTTAATATCCCCCAACCTTATAACTCCAAATCCACTTTGTCTATTTAAAGTCCTCAAGCACGGACACTTGTTCAGATGTATCGACAGGAAAAATATACATTTCATCAAATCATTTAGCAAGTTAATCAATATCCATGATTCTATAGAAAACATTTCTAAAGCATTTCAACAATGAAATATTTAAACAACATATGTAAACAAGATACGCATGTTTCACCTTGATCCTGAAGATGCGGCTAATCTCTACTCAAGTCTTCGCGTATTTCATACTAACGATCACATAGACCTAATGAGAATATCATAAACGTCCAAGTATGAGTACAATTAATGTACTAAATCCGAATAATCCAATTCTAGTCATCTAAGTCATGGCTTAGAGCCGATCTGTTACTAGGGGTAAAATGTTCATTTTACGTTCTAGGGTCAACCTATCCAAGCGCTATGAACTCAGATCTCTCATCTTATCGAATCTGATCCAAAAATCTTAAATTACTCAAAACTCAAGTATAAAACTCAAATTTAAAACATTTATGACTAAAAAAGTCATTTTAGCACACATCAAATCCCAAGGGCAAAATAGTCATTTTAAATCTCTTAACTACAAAGTGTAAAATTTAAGTACCCTAATTATTCAAAAATTACAATCATGTAATTTTTACAAAAATCAATAAAATTTTATACAAAGTTCATTTTTGGCGTAGAAACGCAACACAATGGATTGGAGGTTCAACAACCTCTAATGGTAAAATGGTAAACACAATTCCACCTTAAGATCACATGAAATTTCTGGGTAAAAACTTAGTTTTGTCAAAAACTCTCAAAAACTTATGCATGCATGGTATTTTAAGAAATAAAAATAATACTTTGTTCATTTACCAAAATCTGTCACACTTTCTTTGAAAAATCATAACTTATTCATGTATAGTCTAAAAATACTAAAAGTAGTGCCCAAACTTGCGTAACATCCATGTGTATCTACTGTAAAAATTGAAAGATTAGTTATCAACTAAATATTCTCCAAATTTCAAAAGAACAAGCTGTTCTACAGGAAAACAGGGCAGCTAAACATGTTTTAGTAGAAAATTCATAACTAATTCATTTCAACTCCAAAAATGTTGAAACCAACGCTCAAAGTTGCAAAACGTAAATTATTATTCTCAGTAAAAATATCAGGTTGATAAATTGAAAGGATGTTTCCTCGGCAACAAAAGAAAACAGATTGATCATAATTTATGTCCCTGTCAGACAACTCTACTTTAAAAATTGACCAAATATTGAATATTTATCCAAATGATTTGATTCCAACGCCAAAATGTTTCCAAATTAAACCTCTAGTCCTTGAAAAAAAAACATAGCCATGCAAGTAGTGAAATTTCCCATAAATTTAAAAGAAGACAGACACAATCAAATTCGGACACACAGGAGACAGTCAGTATTCAAAAATTCATAACTAATTCTGTGTTGATCGGTTTTGCATGTTCTTGGTACCAAAATCTTCTTCTTTAAACGTACTTTAAAAGTTATGAAGACTTCAAAAATTGAATCATAGCAGAAGGGTTCTCAAAATACGAATTTGTGATGATCCAGAAAGCTGTCAGGAAGGTTTAAGAAGTTACCCTCAAGATTTGATGGAGAACCTTGGTGTCTAAGGGCTGGTCCAGAGCTTGAAGGAGCTAAAATGGCTTCTCTTCTTCTTCTTCTTCTTCTTCTTCCTCTCTCTCTCTCTCTCTCTCTCTCTCTCTCTCTCTCTCCTGCCGTACTCTCCTCTCTCTCTTTTCTTTTCATTGTGTTTTTTTTTTGTAACAAATAACTAATATATGTATAATAATATATGTATTAGCTAATTGGGTGCCAAGTGTTGGCTTGGTCTTGACACCTAGCCATGCATGCATGGTTAATTCCGGAGCGCGACTCGCGCGCGGTTCGAAAAACTGTACAGGTTTCGGACTCAGAAAAATATGAAATTTGCACAGTACTCTAAATAAATTATTTTAAGAATAACCCCATTCTCGGAATTTCAAAGAAAAATCCAGAACATAGAGATTTGAAATGCCCGGTCGATTGACTTGTAAAATGTGCTTGTGACCTCGTCCGTGATCAATAATTAAAGTTAGTGACGAATTATCATCGTACTAATTATTTTTAACGTGAGGGCTCTCACATCCTTCCCCTCTTAAGAAATTTGGTCCTCCAAATTAACTTAACACATACATACACAGAGAATGTAATCGGTTGCACACCAAATACCTACAACGAACAATCTTGGGTAACGTTTGTGCATGTCAACTTCCGTGGATTCACTAGTAGACTGGCTTTCCACCAAACTCACACAAGCGAAACTACATTGTTGTTTTTTTTTTTTTTTTCTTAAACCGTTTCTCTTGCCAATTCAAGGCACAAGCAGACCTCTCCTCGTAACTCAAATCCTTCTATAACTCTACTGGAGGTCGATCCAACACGTGAGAGGGATCACTAATGCAACGTCTTATCATGGATAAGTGAAATACATCATGACCTTTTGCGAGTTCTAGAGTCGATGCTAAATGATAAGCAACTAGGCCAATTCTCTCCAGGATCTCAAAAAGACCTATACAACGTGGACTGAACTTTCTTTCTTTTCAAATTTGAAAACTCTTTTCACAGGTGAAACCTTTAAGAAAATACGATTGATCTTATATATATACAAACATGGAATAATCATAAATAATGGTTAACTCAGGCATTTTCCCCGACAATGGTGTACTACATTTTCAACTCATTCAAGAATTTTCCAATGGACTACTATTACAGGGCTTTAGTATCCTCTATCTTCCCAAATCATACAAATTCAGATTTAATGAAATTCAATCTCTAATCATAAACTCAAATCGCTGTATTTTGCATCAGTAAAATTTCAGTGGCTAATTTTTGTCAATATTTAAGTGTTCTCAACACATCTAATCTCATCATTAGTTCGTAAGAAATGTATGACGTAGACAACTAAACTTCTCCAATATATATCCATCAAATTTTACGTCATCCACCTTAGTGCTTCAAAATATGATACACCCAAAAACTCGTCCAATAACCAGTGTTACAAAAGACGTATCTAACTGTAAATACATACTGCTCCTAATTTCTTTTAGGATCCATCAACCCTATTCTTAACAGATTTTAGTACCTAGATTTTATTTTTTATTTTTTATTTTGAAAAGACTCCCTTTTGAAGATAAGAATCCCTACTAAGTCCAAGCTTAGCCTTAAATGGTGGCTGAATACTTCTCCAAGCTCGTTAAGAATTTCAATCCAGTTTATTGGTGTTTACTCTAACTTGACATCTGTACATCATATTCTCTTTGTTTTTCTGTTCTTTTTTTTTGTTTCTTTTTTTTTGTTGCTCCACCTATCTCTTCTCCTTAAACTCAATGACTCCTCCGATGGTTATTATTCTAAATTCTTGAATTACCTCTGCTACATTCAGATGTATCTAACTCTAGATCAGGGGTAGACAGCCTTCTCTCTATGTGATCGAGAATAATGAAAACCACCCACAACAATATTTTGTCATATCATATCAGCACTATCCTACATTTTTTTTTTCCCGTCTATATAATAGTCAGCACTTATCCTATATTGTTTCCTATATTGTTTTGTAAGTCATATTGCAACGATAAACCATTCTCAACCGACTCTCCATACTATTTTGCTAGTCTTGCAAAAATTCGAGCGTAATATCCCTCTAGGAGATATGAGTTACTCCTGTGTTCCCTTTATTTTCTAGTAATCCATCAAATTAGAATATATGCAAGCCAACTAGAAATCTCGTATTTCAGAATTTATAATTCATGTCACTCTTCAATATTGCATATCCCAAATAATCATTTTGGTCTTTCGAATATCATAATCATCACTACATACTTAGAGTTACTAACACAATGCTCAAATTCAAACCTGAACTTCTTGCTTCCAATAGCTATGCCGAGTGGCATTTCTACATTTCACGACTAGAGAAAACTAATGTTCTCTCCTTACTTGAAAACAAATTTCTTTCATAATTCCTTTTTCGATCCTGTATATATAATCTATCAAAGATAATCTTGAAGCCAGCTCATGTTCCCTATAGCTTACTAATGTCTTTCCCCCAACAGATACTGGCTAATCACGTCGACAACAACGATTTACTCAAAGTCAACACTATTTTTTTTTTTTTTTATAGAGAATTCCGAGCAATTGACCCTAAAGAGACAATTAGATTCTTTTAACTCAGACATTCTATACAACATCATCACGATAATAGGTTGGACCTCTAAATGTTGTCTATTTATTAGTAATCTCAGTAGTTCCTTAACAAAACATAAAAACACGTACCCAAAGTTGATATATCAGGCAATGACAAATTATCAAGCACACTTCTCATAACCTTCCTCAAACAATTGTATAAGCTAACCCAAAGAGAAGCTATCATCGTAGTTAAACTACCATTTTCATTACAAAAGAACTTGAAGGAGTAAAATCTTGCTTATTAGTACACTATATAGTAAGAAGGTCTAAAAGTAACATTTTTTTATTTTTATATAGAAACTCACATGAGAAAAATTTATGTTTTAAAGGTGCTAAGTCAACAAACAAGTACAAATCTTTAATTGTGATATCACGTGTCTATCGATATTCAATTGATATTCAATTCCATTGAAATATGAAAATCTTTTTCTCATATCTTGTATAAGAGTTTCTATTTCAGATATTCGACGTGAAGTTGCGGTGGCCAGTCGCCCTTCCAACCGAATATCCAAAGGTAGATTGTCAAAGTTTAATAAAAACGTGTTTCATTTATGTCATATACATTTGACTTTACTGCTCAATGCTTCACTCAAAATAAAATTTTCACATGCACCATGAATTAGAGCTTAATAATTCACTTAGAACATTACGTGTTCATCTCTATGTAATAAATTTCCATATTTCCCATTCTCATACCAAATGCCCTCAGGGTACGTCACCAATTAAATCAACAAATTAAAGAGACCGAGACCAAGTAATATACCTACGAGCTAAATAGAAAAACTACTTCTACATATCAGGTAGCTACACATGTAAAGTATATATATATGGGTAACTTAGCTACATGTAAAGTATATATAGCTAACTTACATTAATCCATGCACGCCTCATGAATCCAAGATCCCGACTCTATCTTTCATTTACCATCCTATAACACACATAACATACACCTGCAACACTAATGGTAGGTAATTCCACATGTTTTTATCACAAGTACCACACACTAAGCCACTCTCTTTTTTTTTTTTCCCCCCCTCAATTTGTCTCCAATGCATGTAACCATTCTTAAGAATCATCGTTAGGGGTTTCATACTAATAAAACATGAACTAGCGGTCCACTCTGATATATATATTTTTATTTACACCCATTTTATATTTTCTTACACATTCCACTACACTTCCGCTGCGCACTCTTATCATTGATGTCACAATGGCTCTTGGCATTGCCATTGCTAGGGACTGTGGCCTATGACTATGACTGTTCTCTTCCCATTTGCATGTTCTTTTCTTATCACCTCAAAACAAAATCACCTTGCTTTTGTCAATCTCCTTCATAGCGTCCAATGATTGCATTCACAAATGTCACATATTTTTTTTTTTTCCACAGTACCGCTCTAATTCTTATCTGGTTGTTTGTTCACCTTTTTCGTACTAAATTTCTTATTCAACTTGTTCCCTTCATTCCTCAATCCAAACCTCTTTTGTTCTCATTGAACTAATACAACCCCCTTTCCTTACCCATCTACTAATGTCTATTAAATCAAGAGCATAAGCCTCAAAATTCGTAGGTTCAGTTCTCAACCTGGCCATTAAGCCTCATTCCCTTTACAACCCTCTCAATCTTCATATTCTCAATCACAATAAAGTATTACCTACATGGGCTAAACCCACAAATTCAATGGCATTGCCAGCCACAATCATACTATCCTTCTAAAATAGTAAATAGAATTTCATTACATTTCTTATCCCACATCGTCCGCATATCCTAAGTTCCCTAATTTCAACTTCAAACTTTCCTCAATTCATACTAGGCTTTCTAGGATTCCTAGGTTGTAGCATCGAATTCACCTAACTCAATGAGCAATCAAACTTTCCATATGTAACTTAGTACAAATAACGATCATAAAAATTCTCCTCCAACGAATTGTGCCAACTTTCACATTTCCAAATATCCATCTCATTCTTGAAAGGTAAGGTTTTTTTTTTTTTTTTCTTTCAAAAATTTCCTTCAAATAATTTTCAATGCCAGGTACTAGCTTGAGTACGATTGCAAGAAAGATTATCACTACAGGCACGATACATATAATATATGAAAATCTGCTAACCAATCTCTCTAAACACTAGGAACTTCTCGTTGAATTCATCATAACAATCTCCACTCGGCACATATTCATATCTTAGCTGGGTTCTCTACTTGATAATTAGACCTCTAATCAATGTACAACTTGAATGTACAACTCTAGGTTCCACAATATGCCCTCGGGAAGTGCAAAACTCTAATATATTATGAAGATGGTGTCATTCATGAAAATCAAAACTGTAAGTGGGTCCGTATCTACATCATCATACTAATTCAAATCGAGTAATGAACTGAACGTAATTGTCATTCTAAGGTTCAATGGTCTATTGACCGCAAAGTTCAACTTACGTGTTGAAATAGTTACAAGAAAACATAATAACTATACAAGTAGCAACATAGGTGCAATATAATGTGTAGTGATCAAATAACTCTGGATTTTTTTTTTTTTTAAATTCCGAAAACTGCAGCTCTGATACCACTTCTGTCACGACCCAAACCCATGGTTAAAGGTCTAATGACCGGCCAGTGAGTTTACGTCACCCTAGGCCTATCCTAATAAGATAAGTTTAGGGAATTTATAAAATCCTCCGATTAAAATAGTTTTCCTTAAGAAATTCAATAAACTGCAAAAGCACAATTTCAATAGTTCCAACATATTCCAGAGTTCTACGTGTAAAGATAAAAATAATTGCTCAACAATACCTGCAAATAATCATAGCATAACCTGACCAGAACAAGCCAGCTATCAAAATTCGTAAATCTTCAAATCAAGTCCTCGCGGCTCTATACTCACATCAGAACAATACTACTACATACACATAAGAACATATCACCAAAAGGCTCCGGCTTGAGAGAAAAGCCAAGTCCAGCTATTGCTGCTAACCTGAAAAGTATGATTTTTGAAAAACTCCATAAGCTAAAGCTCGTGTGAAACATGGCATATCCAGTAGACACATTAAATCATGGATACAACTAACATCTTATAAAAAGCGTAGTCATACTCTTCAGTTCCAAACATATAAAATATACTTCCTTTCAAAAATATTCAAATCTCAAGTCCATAATAAAATGAGTTCAAGTCTTTCAATAGACTTACGCTAAAAGCAATAATTCTCAGTCATCAGTCTATCAGTTCATTCACAGAATGAAATCCAACTTTTCAGGATAAAGTAGAAAACCATCATGATATTCACAATATCACATTTCATAATACTCGTCGATTTCGCACATCTTTCATGAACAAGTTTCAACCAGAATCTAGAGGAGCGACCTCTAAAGTATAAAGGGAATGACGTCAAACCATCAGGATACCTGGTTAATATCCCCTAACCTTATAACTCCAAATCCACTTTGTCTGTTTAAAGTCCTCAAGCACGGACACTTGTTCAGATGTATCGACAGGAAAAATATACATTTCATCAAATCATTTAGCAAGTTAATCAATATCCATGATTCTATAGAAAACATTTCAACAATGAAATATTTAAACAACATATGTAAACAAGATACGCATGTTTCACCTTGATCCTGAAGATGCGGCTAATCTCTACTCAAGTCTTCGCGTATTTCATACTAACGATCACATAGACCTAATGAGAATATCATAAACGTCCAAGTATGAGTACAATTAATGTACTAAATCCGAATAATCCAATTTTAGTCATCTAAGTCATGGCTTAGAGCCGATCTGTTACTAGGGGTAAAACGGTCATTTTACGTTCTAGGGTCAACCTATCCAAGCGCTATGAACTCAGATCTCTCATCTTATCGAATCTGATCCAAAAATCTTAAATTACTCAAAACTCAAGTATAAAACTCAAATTTAAAACATTTATGACTAAAAAGGTCATTTTAGCACACATCAAATCCCAAGGGCAAAATAGTCATTTTAAATCTCTTAACTACAAAGTGTAAAATTTAAGTACCCTAATTATTCAAAAATTACAATCATGTAATTTTTACAAAAATCAATAAAATTTTATACAAAGTTCATTTTTGGCGTAGAAACGCAACACAATGGATTGGAGGTTCAACAACCTCTAATGGTAAAATGGTAAACACAATTCCACCTTAAGATCACATGAAATTTCTGGGTAAAAACTTAGTTTTGTCAAAAACTCTCAAAAACTTATGCATGCATGGTATTTTAAGAAATAAAAACAATACTTTGTTCATTTACCAAAATCTGTCACACTTTCTTTGAAAAATCATAACTTATTCATGTATAGTCTAAAAATACTAAAAGTAGTGCCCAAACTTGCGTAACATCCATGTGTATCTACTGTAAAAATTGAAAGATTAGTTATCAACTAAATATTCTCCAAATTTCAAAAGAACAAGCTGTTCTACAGGAAAACAGGGCAGCTAAACATGTTTTAGTAGAAAATTCATAACTAATTCATTTCAACTCCAAAAATGTTGAAACCAACGCTCAAAGTTGCAAAACGTAAATTATTATTCTCAGTAAAAATATCAGGTTGATAAATTGAAAGGATGTTTCCTCGGCAACAAAAGAAAACAGATTGATCATAATTTATGTCCCTGTCAGACAACTCTACTTTAAAAATTGACCAAATATTGAATATTTATCCAAATGATTTGATTCCAACGCCAAAATGTTTCCAAATTAAACCTCTAGTCCTTGAAAAAAAAACATAGCCATGCAAGTAGTGAAATTTCCCATAAATTTAAAAGAAGACAGACACAATCAAATTCGGACACACAGGAGACAGTCAGTATTCAAAAATTCATAACTAATTCTGTGTTGATCGGTTTTGCATGTTCTTGGTACCAAAATCTTCGTCTTTAAACGTACTTTAAAAGTTATGAAGACTTCAAAAATTGAATCATAGCAGAAGGGTTCTCAAAATACGAATTTGTGATGATCCAGAAAGCTGTCAGGAAGGTTTAAGAAGTTACCCTCAAGATTTGATGGAGAACCTTGGTGTCTAAGGGCTGGTCCAGAGCTTGAAGGAGCTAAAATGGCTTCTCTTCTTCTTCTTCCTCTCTCTCTCTCTCTCTCTCTCTCTCTCTCTCTCTCCTGCCGTACTCTCCTCTCTCTCTTTTCTTTTCATTGTGTTTTTTTTTGTAACAAATAACTAATATATGTATAATAATATATGTATTAGCTAATTGGGTGCCAAGTGTTGGCTTGGTCTTGACACCTAGCCATGCATGCATGGTTAATTCCGGAGCGCGACTCGCGCGCGGTTCGAAAAACTGTACAGGTTTCGGACTCAGAAAAATATGAAATTTGCACAGTACTCTAAATAAATTATTTTAAGAATAACCCCATTCTCGGAATTTCAAAGAAAAATCCAGAACATAGAGATTTGAAATGCCCGGTCGATTGACTTGTAAAATGTGCTTGTGACCTCGTCCGTGATCAATAATTAAAGTTAGTGACGAATTATCATCGTACTAATTATTTTTAACGTGAGGGCTCTCACAAGTTCAAACCCTTCTGGTAGAAGTCAGAACCAACCTTATATACGTGGCCAAGGAAGTAAGAGGCAAGGTCAAACTCTTCACCTCTAGAAAGTGCCAATGCCAGCGGTATGAACTCACTCATTACCCTTTTCCCAGAATGGCAAAGGATGTGCTTGCAAAGGGTATATAGGATGTAAGCAAAAAACTCAGTCTCAGACACCTCTCCTGTTAATTCCCTTTCCCTGGTATAAAAATGGGAAAAGGCTCCGTTAGTGGCGTTCAAGCGTGTGAAGCCCTCAGGAGGAGTATATTCCTTGGTGGGGTCGAATTGAGGGCCATAGGGAATAAGCCCCAACATTTGAGTGACATCCAGAACCATGGGCGCCATCATACCGCAGTTAAACCGAAAGAAATTGAAAGATGGGTCCCAAAAGGCCAAGGCGGCCTGGATCAAGGGAGGATTTTAGGGGACCCCCATTTCGAAGGAGGGTAATGATGTTCTTTTGGCCCACTTTCTCTAGATCACTCGATTTCTCAGCCAACATCCGAGTAGTCCATATCTTCTAATCCTTGTCCAATAGGGGAAAGATTTCCTCATGAAATTTTGCCAATCGAGGCCTGAACAGGCTCGAATGTCGGCATCGCCCAATCGAGGGTAGTAAATAGAGAAGGAGGCAGGTATTTCCCCTACAAGTTGGGGACCCAAAATAAAAGTACCTTCTTCTTTAACTCTGGTATCAAGACAGGAATCTCCAGTCAATCCCTGGGTTTTTCCCGACACGAACCGCCTCAATGCTAGAGAAGGAGTAGGGTGTTCTGTGGTTGGGTTGCTGGAGGAAGCCATAGTTTTGAATCAGAGTTTAGCGTTTTCAGAAGGAGAGAAGAAGGGGTTCGGTGCCTAGGAAGATTTGAATGCATAGAGCGTAAGGAGTGATTTTAAAACGTTTCTGCTTTTATACTTCCACAGGTGGGCCAGGCCTTTAAGTGGGCCCATATCTTGGGATCCGCTGGAGTTTCTTCATTAGCTTTGGGGAAATTTATATTGTTAGGGTTATTATTATTTTAGCAATGTTTAGCAACGATTCCAAGTCAAGTAGGCATTGTTAAAAGTAGAAATTTCATTGAAGAAATTACTAGGCTACAGGAATGAAATTTGCGAATTAACAAAAGAAGAAAAGACAAAGAAAAGAAAGGAAATACTAATTCCTACTTAAAAAAATGGGTACAAATTAGGCCTTCGAAGGGCATGGATGCTGAGGAGTTGTCTTCTTGTTTTCAAAGTTGTGAGGAAAAGACCAAGTAACAAGGTTGTGAAACTTGTTCCAAGCAAATTGAAGGAATTTTAACTCCATTTTCCTCATGTCTTCTTTAGCATTTGATTCCAATTTTTTCTCCAGAAGAGGCCTAAAGCGAAGCACCAAAGCTTTGGCCTTCCTTTGAAGTTGGGCCTCCTTTGTTGGACGCTTCATTTGTTGCCTTTTGAAGCGCCTTCGAAGCTTCTTATTGGCATGGCCAGGCACTACTTCGAAGGATTCAGCATTGAAGGTTTGGATCTGACCATATAACTTCTCAATCCTTTCCTTGGCGAGAGCATAGTCTTCAAGGATTTGATCGAAGCAATACGATGTGGTATTGGCTTCGAGCCATGATTTGATCACTGGTAGGAAGTTCAGGAAGCAATGGATTTGATAAGAGACCGTGGAAGGGATGGTGCATAACACAAGTGTCTCACAAGCCCATTTGAAGTTGGTTAATGGAACTTGTTCTTCCAGGATAGAAATATCCAGGAATGAGAAAGCTGCAAGAAGCTGTAGAGCTTTACTCTTGTCTGCAGGGAAGATGGAGTAACCATATTGCCATTGGAAGTGAGGGGTGTTGATGGCAAGGTTGTTCACCTCGCCAAACCAATCAGGCTCTTTAGGGAAAGAAGTCAGCTTGTTGGTCTCTTTGAAGTCAGCTGGATAGTGTGGGGTTTTCACCTCTGTGAACCAGAGAGATCTTTGGGTTTGGGCCAGGCGTTTGAAGTCACAATAAGGGGCGGGCCCAAGATAGTTCTCTTCTTGTTTTAGGAAAGGAGAAAATTTGAGAGAAGAGTAAATTGACTCAAGCATGCCCATATGAACGATGTCATTACCATTCAAGGGCAGGAATTAACTCGCAAACAGAGTTCGAAAATAATTAAATTTATTGGGCGTGGGGTCAGGCTGATCGAACTTGACTAGGATGATACCAGCATTGGTATTGACAAGGTTTTCCTCCCAGGTACCCCAATTGGACCCATCGAATGAATTCGAACGGGTCAGAGAAGAGTCGCAACCCGTGGCCAACGAGTTAGGAGTGGAGTATATTCGATCAGAAAGAATTTTTCCTGCCAACATTCGAGGGGAATTTGGGGGAAAAGTTTGAGGTGAGTGAGATTGGTGATCAAGGTTCTCTAAAACTAAATTGATTTCTGGGAGAAAATCCATAATCAAAGGATTATTTAGTAGGGAAAGCTTAATTTTGAAGGGGTTTTGGGAAGTGATATGATTCATTAAAAACCCTAACATTAATTGCTATTTATAGGGAAATAATTGCAGCTATCTTTGGGGAAGCTCAATAGTCGTGCATGAAGCAAATCTCTCTCATACCCCATGCATCCAAATTTGAAGGGACATGGGCAGAGTACGTGTGCCATTAACATTTATTTAGCTTAAATGAAGTGTTAATGCGGTGGGTGTGTTTACATCCTAAAATATACCACCCAATGAGGAAAATACACGTGTCATCGGAAAATGTGATGGCCGATCAGAACATGTCTTAATTAGACCTGGGATACAGAGGATTACGGGGATTAATGATGACATTATTTTAGTACTAAACGGTATCATTTTGATTGGAACCGACGACGTTTTGTTACCAAACACAGATGATCTTATGGCATGGTGGAATTTAACCGTTGATTAAACCTTGGAATCATCGAACGGTGTCACTGCTGCCTTGATTTATAATGAAAGTTAAACATAATTGCAGGGGATCATTTGGGACAATCGTGTGACATTAATTCATGTTGCATGAAGATAGGAGAGCCACAATCCATGAAGAGGCCACGAACACCATTATTAGAGTGTGAAGAGAGAAAAGAACTTCTGGAAGCATCAAAGTACACCGTTCGAAGGCCCTTCTCAACCGATTTATGTGGCAAACGTGGGTATCAACCAAAGACATGGGAAGTAGAGATCGAAGACATGCCCGTCGTCTATAAATAGAAAAAGCAAGTGAAGAGAGAAGCCCCCACAAAAATTCATATCATCTGACAATTCATACAACATGATTGCTCAGAGATTTATCGTAGATTAGTGTTTAGATTAGTTTAGAATAGGATCTTTTATAAGTTGAAGGCTTATTTGCATGTAAGATTACTTTCGATTAAATTCAAGTTCTCTTATTTTCCTTTAAGTTTTTTCTTACCAAAGAATAGTTGTTTGTAAGTCCACTTTTGATTAAATTCAGTGTGCTTATATTTCTGCATTATTCTTGATAAAATCTTAAGAGTGTTTGTATACAAACTTACCTTTGATTAAATTCAGGTTTGTTTGTGTTCAATCATCTTTTCTGATTTGAAACGCGTCAATCTTTTATTTGGTTGATACCTTAAGGAAAAATCCTCTTAATTGAGATAATCGAACGGATAACACAGTTGCCTGATTTTAAATTAGTTGTTTCAAATCAATTTGAAAAGAGTAATTTCTTTTCTAAAGTTATTTCTTTTCTGGCGCGCCCGCACACAATCATTTGTCATTTGATTGCGCTAATTCAGCCCAAACAGCGGCGTCTTCGCTCAGCTTCACTGGCGGAATGGGCCTCTAGCATCTGTTTATTCTGTTGGGCTTGAGCATGGATCCGATTGAAACAAGGATTACATCTTCCTCATGCCCCTAACGCCGTTGCCGATTCAAGTATTGCTACCGATCCACGTGCCGCCGATCGCCATGATCTATTCCTTTCTTCAATCTGCCTCTGCCTGGATGTTTCGCCAACAATGTCATCGTTCGTCTCATCGGCGTCCCATCACCTGCAATGCATCTGCGTCTCTATCAATGGAGAGAGAGAGAGAAAGAGAGAGAGAGAGAGAGAGAGAGAGAGAGAGAGAGAGAGGGTGTGTGAGTGAAGGATATGGCCGCCGAGGAGCGCCGGCGGTGATGGGGCCAGCGTGGGTGTTCGAAGGGAGGAGAGAGAGGGGTTAGGCATGTAGAAATTTCAGAACCAAAGGGTTTGGTTGCCGTTCAGGGTGGAAGGCTTTAAATATGGGGATTACGTGAATATGGGTTGCCGTAGCTTTAAATATGGGTTGCCGTGAATTAGGGAATTTGGTTTCTAGGATTGGTATCTATAATAATAATGGTTAGGACCTAGAATTTAAGATTTCATCTCAAAAATCTGCGCTAATAACTACTAAGTAAACTGTAAGTTGTCCTTATTTCTACAAGATCTTTCCTTTAGTTACTTATTCCTGTTGTGTTTTCAATTAGTAAGTTAATTCTATATTGTCATAGTTTGGGCACCTTGTCTCTGGCCACCCGTAGAAAATCCGTAAAAGGTCCCCGTACGTAAGTCCTAGGGTAGGGCAGTGAAGGGGTTGGGAAAAAATCTAGGGTATGTCCCATATCATGATAATTTAGGATTAAAATACTAGGCGAGAAAACTTTAGGAATAAATTACTAAACGAGGAATCTTTAGGAATAATCACAATGAACAGATTATTTAAGTGTAATTCTTCAACCAATTCTTCAATGGCTTCTTTATCTGAGTTGTCGGATATAGTCAATCAAGAAGAACATGGCTTCTTTATCCCAGTAAAAGAAATTAACAAGTCAAGTAATTTTGAAAAAATATCTAGTCACACTGTTAATAAATCTTTAAGTGTTTTACACAAAGAATTTACAATTGATTTTGATAAATTATACAAAGAATTTAAGTCAAACGCTAATAAACAAAAAAGAAAAGACTATGCTAATAAATATTCAAAATCCAGACAAGCAAAAATAATTACTCAATGGGAACAATTCATGCAAGATACAAAGACTGAAATTTATTTTTTCAGTTACTGAGATAATTTTTATAAAAAAATCAACACCATTACAAAAGTAAAGTGGAAAAAAGCGGACAACACTGTTACAACTTCTAGTCACCCTCCTTTAGATTCAATAATCATTGATTACAAGGGATCTGCTATAATAGCATCTCAATTCAAACTACCTAATCACAGAACTGAATGTAAACAAATTGTTGAACAAATTAATTACACTAATCAATGTCTCAAAACAATAAGTAAACAATTGGATAAAATAGAAACTAAAATTGATGAAGGATCATCTTGTAGCATCCTTTCATCCAATAAAACCATTGAAAAATCTCTTATACACCTTCCTGGCAGGAGAGAGAAAATTAGCATAAACCAAAATCAAAAAATTCAAAAAATACTGACAAACTTAGCTATTAAATCAGAACAAGAATCACCCCAAGTTACTGCGATCACAAAAAATTATGACACTAGCACTTCTAGTCAAATGGTACACACTTCTTCTGATGAAGAAATTACCCAACTACAAGAACAGTTTTCTGGTAAAGGGATTAACCGTCTTGTCAATTCCCCAGCAAATCCTACCACCCTTACTAAGAATTGGTATTCTAGACCAACCCCCCGACCTACAATATGAAGAAAATAATTTAGCCAACCAATTTTCTGTTTCTGCTAATAAGTTATATGAATGAAATATTGATGGATTAAGTGAACACCAAATATTAGAGAAATTGAATCACATGTCGATGGCTGCTAATAGCTATTTAAGTAATACAGACCTTAACTAATCACAAATAGTTGATTTATTAACTTCTGGTTTCACTGGAATGCTAAAAGCATGGTGGGATAAATATCTCACTCGTGAGTCTAGAGAAGACGTTAAAAATGATGTTCAATTAGATGAGAATGGTCTCCCAATTTTTGATAATAAAATTGGAATGGGAGTACCCGATGTAGTCAATACTTTAATTTATACCATAATTAAACATTTTATTGGACAACCCAGTAACATTTCTTCTAGGATACATGATCAACTGAGTAATTTGCATTGTCCAACATTAAGCGATTTTAGATGGTACAAAGATGTTTTTACATCTAGAGTCATGCTCCGAGATGATTGTACAAAATTATTTTGGAAAGAGAAATTTATTAATGGACTTCCTAATTTATTTGCCCATAAAATTAGAGATGTTCTTAGTCAATCAACAGGAGTCATTGAATATAATAAGTTAACATACAGTGACATTATTAGTACCATTCAAAAAGAAGGTCTACGAATGTGCATTGATATGAAGATTAGTAAACAAGCCCAAAAAGACAAGAATAAAGCCAAATATGAAATGGGTAACTTTTGTGAATAATATGGTCTACCCCCTGTAGCACCATCACGGAGAAAATCCAAACATCTTACTAAACCAACTACCACTAGTAAAAGTCACAGATATTTCAAGCATAATAAATCTACACCATCGAAAGAAAAATATTACGAAAAACCCAAAAGTCAAAAGAATAAAAAGAAAAATGATGATAAAAGTACATTACATGTTACAACTGTGATAAAAAAGGACATTACAAAACTGATTGTTAAGTCCAAGCAAAAATTAGTCAACTTAATATATCTGATACTGATAAACAGCAAATTTTGGAGATATTTAGAATAGCAAATTTAAGTAATTCTGAAGATGAATAAGATATCATTACATTCTCAGATTACCATTCTCTTAGTGATGGTCCAAGTGACGATCAAATTAAGATAGGTTGTACTGACAATTGTTGTAAAAAAGTAAATGTACTTACCAAAGAATTACCAGAAGAAGAATTGTTAATTGATCTAATCAGTAAAATAGATGATTCAGAGTTAAAACAACAATATATTAAAAAACTCAAACAACTCTTGATACAATAAGGGAAACAACCCCAGTATAATAAACCAATAGTAAGCCTTAATGCTACTATGGAACGTTTTAACAAAATTAATAAAGAAGTTACTTTACATGATCTACATAATGAAATAAATTTTATTAAACAGGATATTATGAGAATCCAAAACCAACTTCCAAAATTAACTAATAAATTTTACAGAAAGAAAAAAGACAATTCATCTTCTGAAGAATCCTTAGAAGATGATAATCAAGATCAAAATCCTGGTCAAGAAAAAGAAATTGATCACGTCCATAGTGATCAAGACAATAATAGATTAAATATAATCAACCAAATAAACATACAGAAATGGCATGTTCGTGTTAAATTAATAATAAAAGATTATAAAATACAAGTCACTGCTCTCATCGATATAGGAGCAGATCTAAATTGTATTTAAGAAAGTTTAGTGCCTACTAAATACTATCAAGAAACAACTGAACGATTGAGTTTTGCAAATGGTAGTAAAATGATAATTAAATATAAATTACCCGAAGTAAATATTTGCCAAAATAAGGTTGGTTTGAAAACCTCGTTTGTTTTGATAAAAAATTTAACTGATAAAGTAATTTTAGGAATGCCCTTTATTTACTTACTCTATCTATTCACAGTCACTAGTAACAACATCATTACTACGTCTTTTGATCAACAAGTCAATTTTGAATTTTTATCAACACCAGACGAAGATGAATTAAGTCAACTACAAAATTGCTCTATTTACTCTACTAATGATTTATTTGATTCTCTTACAGATGTCTCAAAGCCAACAGAAAGTCATTCCCTTTGGGAAAATCCTTCTGCCAGTATTCCCTGAAGGAGCAAGCACAAAATTTAGGAAGCTAAATTACTTAGCCAGTATGGATGAAATCCAGCAATGTCTCCTAGATAATCTATGGAACACGCGTGGGGATAATCGTAAATTCTTAGACAGCTTAAACAGTTTGAGTATTTATTTTAATCAGCAAACTAGTGGAGTTGTTTTCCCTAGTTCTTCAGGTGGAGTTTCGTTAAACCCACCTCTAGTTTGCAATAATTATACTAATCCTTCACATTGTGAACGATTTGAAGTAGTAAATTCCAAGTTTTTGAATTTAAACTGCAGGTATCACCAGCAGATTATTGAAAATAATCAATTAAAGGCGGAAGTTACTATGTTACAGAATCAGTCAACACAGAAGACCCCTTTTACCCCATTGGTAAAAGTGGAGAAAAGCTATCATCCCCACTGGATGCTAGTAAAGGTGTAATTGTGCAGTCATCTCAACTGGATGATGGTGAAAGCGTGTGTGTAATGGAACCATTCCAAAAAATGGCATCCAAAGCCCTAGCTTTACCACAATCATTATCCCTTATACCCACATCCCTACCAATTGAAATAGTAAACCATATTCAACATTTAGCCAGAAAAGATGGTCACCATTTTCAAGAATTCTTATTCGAATCCCTTGCTAAATTAGCCAATCAACCACCCCCAGGATTATCAATCACTTGGGAAACCCACTATAATCAAGATCAAGACCGAGTCACCTGCCCAAAAACTAACCCATTATGCCTAGAAACCCCATTAGAAAGATATGGTTGCCAATGCCAATTAATCTTTAGTGTCCCCAAAGCCTGTATCCATATGGAGCACTTTCAAGACCTTGTTCTTTTATACAAGGGAAAAACTATCCAAGTCAGCCCAATGACCCTACTAGACCATGGATTCCTTAGACAATTAATCTTTACTTCCCCAGAACAAACTGATCGAGTCACCAGAAAATTAGCCACGTGTATTAACAATGTTTTTGCTAAACACACGATGATGAAATGTCAAGTTTTAATTACAAGTAAGATGCCTGAATGGACGAACACAGGGAATGTGATACTAGCACAACACATCATGTATCTCTCTACAAATTGGCCATTCAGTAGGCTACATGCACCTATTGATCTTATTGAAGATGAATGCCCCTGGCCGTGTTCCAAGCCTACTAGAGCACAGATCAAGTACCACAGAGCCAAGTCAATTGCAAGTAATCTTGGAAATGATGCTTATTTTCAAGAAGGAAGATATTATTTAATTTGTGAAGATTCTATTCAAAAAATCAAGTCCACTGATCCTATTCAAGAAGTTCCATTTATCTTCTATACGAAGTTTCAAGATCTAGTCAAAGAATACAAGAATTATTGGGATAATAATTTTAGTCATCAATCTGAAGACCAAGAATCCAGCCCAGAAATCAACAGTGACGACAATTGGCAAGATTATTGGGACAATTTGACGAATGAAGAATTGCAGAATATGGACAATATGATAGAATTTTAGTCAACGACAGTAGCATCCGATGTAGTAAACAGTCAGCCAGTCACAACAGTCAAAAGTAATAATCATTTCTGCTTTTGGCCCATTTTTACCGAAAGCAGCCACAGTTAGCGATCATTTCTATTTTTGGCCCCATCAGCACTGAAAGCAGAAACAATCACCTACTCTAGTCATTATTTCTCCACCGAAAGAGAAAAGTCACATACTTTAGTCATTATTTCTCCACCGAAAGAGAAAAGTCACCTACTTTAGTCACATGGCTGAGTCATTCAGCACTTGTAAATCTCAGGTCCTTATTCTATAAAAGGATCCGAAAAGTCAGTTGTAAAACAAGTTTAGGTTTAAGTTTTAGTTTTCCTTTCAAGTTTTAGAGAGAGTTTTCTCAAGTAATTAGTAAACAAGTGTGGGTTTTCAACAATTGTGCCATACTTAGTCAAGATTGAAGTTCTACTTCTGTATTCACTGTAAGTCTGAGTTTCTTCAGCTTACCTATTCATTTACCAGTAAACTGTACTATTCATTTACCAGTAAACTGCATTTACTATTTATTACTATTCATTACTGTTCATAGTACTATTCAGTCTACTATTCACTCACAAATTTACTATTCATACTACTGTTCATTCACTATTCATAATTAAAATCAGTCAGTTTTTACTATTTAGTTATAATTGCTGTTACTGTGCTGCTACCGTTCCCCCTCCTTTAAGTAAATCAGTCACCTCTCCTTCACCGACACACTCAACTACTCTGATAACTCCATGTTCTTCCCACTGTATCCCTCTTTCTGCCCCCTCATGGTGTGTGTGTATATATATATATATATATATATATATATATATATATAAGGGTTGCTCTGGAATTATTTTAAAATAAGGATGCAATTATAACTGTTCAAAAAATACCGGATGAATATTTACTTGGGATGGAGTTCAAGGATGAATATTTAAAAACTCGTATTTCTTTTCCGAATTCCAAACGCACTGTTCCATATTCCTATTGAATTTGTTTTTGTTTTGAAACGGCAATATTGAATTCGTTATTCCAACTTCGATCCCGTTGATAGCTTTCCTCGATCAGGCGCTTGTGCTGTCCAGCGACAGCATATTGAACGGAGCCACAAGTCGGGGTCAAAACCCAATTGGTTCAGATCTGAGGCTATTTCAACCTGATTCATCCCCCGCATCAAATCTCTTCTCTCCTCTCCTCTCCTCTATTTCTCTCTCTCTCTCTCTCTCTCGAAAGATGGCTCGGATGTTTGAGTACTTCGTGGTGTGCGGGCTTGGTCCGGAGATTCGAACGGTGGATGGGAACCGTGGATTCCACGGGACAGGAGGGGTGCAGTACTTGCCTTCTCTCCTCGATCAGTACCCTCCTCCCAACCACTCTCTATATCCTCCTCCGCCTCCCCAGCTTCCCACTGTAAGAGATACTAGTAACTTATTACTACTGTTTAACTGCTTTTTTGACTCTCTTCTGGAATGTGGAGTAAATGAAAATGGAGTTATTGTTTGATTTGATGTGCATCTACTCTCTGGAATAAAAATGTGATCACAAGGTGTACTAAAAATGTCTGATTAGGTTATTAGAACCCTTCTACGCATAGTTATTTTTGCTTCTGTTGTCGGTCATGGAGCATCTCCAACCCTTAACTTCTTGCTCAAATTTGAGTAAAATTTTGAGTGAAAGTTTCATTTCATAAGAAGCGCTACAATGGGCAAGTTCAAATATAAGCATAAATTTTGAATAAAAGCTTCATTAATGGCATAGTTATAAATTTAAGTGGGAAAATGGCCTTCAAAAAATTGAGGAAGGATTTGAGTCTGCCTTAATTTGGTTAAAGTTTTGAATAACACTCAATTTGTTATGGGTTTAAGTCAAGGGCTAGAGTGAGGTTTAGGAGATTTTCCTCAGATTTTGGTTCTGAGTTTGAAAAAGGGTATGGACTGGAGATGGTCTTAGTTAGGAATTGTGATGCACAAAGAGCTGGTTTTACGTGTGGATTTAAAAATGTACTTGAGGAGCTCCACTTTCACAAAAAACTAGTAATGGACTGGAAAAACCATATGTAATGGAAGCAGGTGCTGGCCTAGACAAAGAAATTGGTGTATTAGACAAGTAATGGATATTACTCCTAGCTCTTTTCTATGTCTGACCACTCAAGATGATTCAGTTATCTGGATTCCTGCAGATGTTCTCCGTTCAATCTGCTTGGAAGGTAATTAGGGAATGGGATTTTGGGCTGCCTAAGGTTCCTAGATGGGCTTTCACTGTGTGGCTGTGCTGTCTGGGTGAGTTGGCAGCCAAATATTGGCTTATATCTTGGGGGATGGAGGTGGAGCCAGAAATGCATCTTATACGACCAACAAAATGAATCTCTTGTTCATTGATATATTTTTTCAATGTAATATATGCTGGGGCTATTAGGGCAAGTGTGCTATAGAGATTTTAGATCAGAAGAAGTGTTGGTTCTTGGGCAAATGAACTGCATTGGTTGGCCCATAATCTCACAGGAGGCTCTTTTGGTGTTGCTGCGATGAAGTTAACTGAGGCTGCTTCAGTTTACCACCTGTGGTTGGAAAGGAATGCTAGAATTCTGACTCATAAGTCAGTTGTTTGTAGCTCCATTCAATGCACAATTGATGAGGCTATAAGGGATAGGATATGTTCTTTGTCAGTGAAGCATAGTCAGGCTAACAAACATATTTGTGAACTTTGGATCTTTTCTCTCAAAATTCTGAAATGAGTTTAAGACTAGTGTTGGTATTTCTTATTAGGATGTTTTTACCCCTTATGTTATAAGGGGTCTTAGTTTCGTTTGCTTTTGTTTAATTTTTTTCTCTTGTTCCTTTCGCTCTTAACTTTAGCTTTGGTTATAAGTCTCTGTTTTTCTTTGGGTTCTCCCCAATTGGTATTTTCGTATGCTGCTTGCCGCTTTATATCTTGAATGAATTCAACTTTCAACCAATATATATCTTCTGTTCCTCTGCTATGTTTTTTGTAAGTTCTATCATTTGGTTAGATTGCTCAATGCTCCCTGTATTCTTATCTTCAGTTTTTCTTGTCACAAACAGATTATTTAGCTACCTCACTTATACATGTCAATGGATACATAAGGCACTTGGGAGCATGTTCTCCATCTCGAACTTCGTATCATGGAGTGCCTACCATTGAAACAAGTCCAAATCAAAGATGATTGATATGATTCCGAGGAATCCGAATTACGAGAGAGAGTGCTCCTGATCTTCCAACTCTATGAGAGAGAATGCTCTTAATTTGCAGTTCCTAGGCTCTCCTCACGTACAGAAAGGCTTAGTAGGAAGATGTATCAATATTCCTAATTGACAGTGGTCAAATGGGCTTTCGAGTTTCTGTTTAAACAACCCCACTTTCTAGGGAGCCTTGGCTTGCCAATTGAATTTACTTGTAAAAGCCAATGTGCCCACCGTCTTAGAAATGATCAACCAGCAAGCAAAGACAATTGGTAAGCTAACAGTAGACGCCCGTAGTAGCATATGCCAGCAACGAATGCTTTGAAAAGACAAATATCTTTAATTTTAAAAAAGAGGGTTTTCCTTTTCTCTCAAGAATATCGAACGTGAATAGAAGAAACACATCAAGCAGACTACTATTTGTTTTCCATATGTAGGAGTTGGTTCTACTACCTCAGTTGACCATGCTGGTAGATGTTTTTGCCTTCGACTGGGAAATACCAATACCCAAAAAAAACAAAGTTTCAGGTATGATTTGGTCATATGGCGATACCAAGAGTGTAGCAATCCAAATAAGTGGTGAAATCTAGCAGACTTACAGGGTATTTGGTAATTTCAAGAGGTTTTGGTTGTAGGCTATAGGGTTGTCTATGGGCTGTTGTAGGAGACTACTAGTCACATGAACTTGCATTTGGATACCTTTAACCACAATTTTTATGCTGCCATTGTTGGGTCTATATCATACTCCATCCCAATCTGTTTGTTTATTTCTTGAAATCTAGTTTATTGAGGAAGCATATTTTGCACTTTTTAAACTTGAGTTTTTCGAAGAATGCCGTCAATTAATGTTGACTTGTCACGTCAATCTAAGAGATAAGGGCAGAGAGGGGTCTCATTGGATTCTCTTTCTTTAAGTTGTCAAAATGGACAAACAGTTTGGGACACCAAAAAGTAAGAAAGTAGAAAAACAACTTGGGGCAGAGGGAGTGACATAAATTCCCTCATACTGTCCAATGTATGCAACCATTAGTTGGTTCATTTTTCATGACATGATACTTCGTTTCATCTAAAACTGTAGGGAGTAGGAATAGAATTTTGCAGTGGACATATGATTTGGGCTCTGTATATTAATGTACTTTCAAAGTTGTGAAGTATGATGGATGAATGAGAAAATATTAGTCCTAATAGCTTTCAAGCTCTCAAGGTTGTGTGATTCGGAAGCTAATTTAGGTGTGATGCCTAGACTTTTCATCTTCAATCTCTTCTTCTGTTGCCTTTTTTTTAGTTTATTCCTAAATCACCTTAATTGTCCCTGCTCTTTCGTATTCTGATCAACCTAAGATTCGAGTTCTGCCCTCAATCATTTTGGTGGTTATCATACCTAAAGATTTTACTATGTTTAGAGCAAGTAGTGCAACGTATCCATGTTAAACAAGGTCTTCGATGCATGTTTACTTAAAACCAACGAGATTAATGAACCTGATTATAGATGCTTCCATTGAACGACCACTAGGGTGTTTATGTCATAAAACAAACCTTGCAATTGTTGCATACAACGAATACAAATGTGGTTGTGTTCCAAAATTAGGTTTTTGAAGACCTAAGTAAGATCATGTCCTAACGATTGCCATTGATCGCTTTCTGAGTCTGTGTTGTGATTTGGGTTTTGGGCTTAGTTTTGTGTCATTTTGGTGTGGTGTGGTTTTTCAAAGCTAACGGAAAATTGGAGATGGAGCGGTGGTGGAAAATTGGGGTATGGAACATATTTGCACCACCTCTTTTGTTTTATATGTATAGGGAGTGAAAATAGTTGGTCCTTTGACCAAAAAACCCACCCATGGTGAGTGGCTGTATCAATTCAGAATTATTCAGCATTGTTTAGCAGTTGGTCCTTTGATGGTGTAGAGGTTCCTGCAATTTGGATGTGGGCAAACTTTTCCTTCGCTTTAGGGCCTTTTTTTTTTCTTTCCCCTTAGTACTTCATAGCTAGTGTCAGCGTTAGTGAAAACAAGAGTCAACACTTGACACAAAGCGTCCTAGAGCATAGGTGCCATGGTTTTAAATCGCGGTATGGTTCGGTCGCGAGTATCGGTTAATGTGTAAGGGAATTGGTTAATGTCCTCATGAATTTATTTTAAGCGCTAGCACTTTGTAAGTAAGACTTGATCAAATGTTGCGTTTTAAGAATGAAATTGCAGTTTTTTTGTCCCCTTTCAATCTTACCCAGTTTGAAATATGAGAGTTTGGTTCTCAAAATACTGTTTTAGCACGTGAAGGCAGAAGAATCTTACAAAGTTTCGAAGAACACGCTGTAGGATCACATGGAAGTCTGCAAAATGAACAAAAAGAATCGAAAAAAGCTGTTCTCAGGGTTCCATAACAGGGTATAACTGCCATTACGAACCATTACACGATACGTGACTGTTGCAACGGCCGATACGCGCGTGAATTTTTGTAATGCCTTTGTTTTCACCCGTTACAGTATCAGACCTTCGAAAACCCAATACGTAATGGCTGTTTTTTAAAACCCTGATGGGTGCTAACTGAAAAGCACAAGTGGACACTTGAAGTACAGAGCACGTTTTCTACATATAATGCGTGATCCCGAAGGATTCACACTTTTTACTTTTATTCTCCTGAATTTCTACTTTAGTTCTTCAAAATTGTATCATATTTATGATAAAAATAGGTTAAAGAATCAAGTAGCACTATATTTAGCCTTGGTTAGGGTCTTCTTCAATTGTTCGGAGTAATTAAGGTAGGATTTAATAATGGGTAATCTGACTACTGGGTGCCTGAAAGGCTCTAGAATTGTAATTGATGTCTTCTATGCTTAACCTAAGCGGCACAATGCAATTCTAGAACTGGCACAGTGATCTATACTTGATGTTGTCTATTTTGTTGTTTATCATTCCATAAAGCTGGCAGTTATATAGCAAATCAAGTGCTGATTCAAACTATTTTGATTTAAAGGGTAAACAAAGAAATCTTTTTGTTATTATCATAAATTTGAAAAGCCCAAAAAGTGCACTTTAAGCTTTTTGAAAAAAGAGCCAAAAAGCAATGCCTTTGGTGCATTGTAAAAGCTTTTCTATTATTGTGCTTCGGGGTTTGTGGTTGCATTTTAAGCATGCTTAATTGTGCCAACATTGAAAATTATGTATAGTTCTGTAAGGATGATACTACTTATGCATATGCATTTATCTGTTTTTACTACTTTCGATCTTCCTTAAAGATTTGTGTTCTTTGATGTGGGGTGAAATTGAGACAAGTATTTTCTGGACCTTCTCTTTTCCCCACAATACCCACATCCAACGACAAAACATGGATGTAGATATGAGTAAGTGTACCGTACGCGTACCTAATTTAGACACAGTGAATCTCTGATTTTATGAGAGCTGAATTAAAGAATCTCAAGTTAGTTATAAAAGATGCATATCCAGCATTTGGTATTGATGGAAGACAAAGATTTCCATATTTTTTTAAAATCCCCATTTAGTTCTTCTTTAAACCCCTTTGATTTAAATTACATTCCTGGCTATACGCAATATCAAAAAAGTGTTTGGGATGTGCTTCGGCCTCATACACAACCTTTTTCATGTATCCCTGTATCCTTCAAGTTTGAGGAAGGTCCGACACTTGGACATGCACCCCACTCCATGCTCTTAGGCAAGTCCGTGTAACATAGTTTGGAACTTGTCTAACATCTGGCATTATTGTCATTCCTGACACCCTCATCATTGTGCCAAGTAAGCTATCAGGACATTGGCTTTGTAGGAGGTTCGTTGAATTAAGCAATCCCGAGGTAATTCTACGTGACGTACTACATTGGTATTCCAATTTTTTGTGCATCTTCATGATCATGTCTATGCAGGAATTACTTCTGCATGAGAAGATGATGCAATACAATTAAGCATTTCTCACCATGTCATACATAATGATTTGTTTGTTGCTGCTTTGAAATCCCAGCATAGAGGGTGGTTTTTGTAGGCATGAGTTGCTACTTTATTACACTGCTTCACTTAGCTATTGCATATCGTCTCTCTTCCAATCATTCTTGTCCAACATAGTGAGTTGTTCTGTTGTTGGATTGCAGTGTGTTCTACCAGCTGGTGTGGAGTTCTACACATCGGGCTTCGATCATAATGACATCTCAACTTTTCCGCGGAGCTATCCAATTGTTTTAACTGGTATGCAAGTACTGCAGTCATTTCAATCCTTGCTTTACCTTTTACTTTCCATTTTTGTCCAGTTAATGAAGTGCAATTTGAAATGTTAGACTATCCTGTTTTGCATTTAACCATACGATAACTTTTTTGTACTTACTACAGTGCAATTTGAATATACAATAATTAGTTGTTGATAGATTTGAAAATTTTGAATGCTTCTATATCTATCTAGTCCGTACCTTGGTACCAAGAATTGACAGGTTATAGCCAGACAAAATTTGCCCAACATGTCTCTTAGAACCTACATAAGTGTGGATGAAGTTTATATTGCTGGATTCTAATGTTTATTCAGTTCTTTTTGCTACCTGCATTATATTTGGTGGCTGTTTAAAGTCGATTTTTTACTATACTTGTAAAATATGTATTTGTTGGGCTTTGTTTAAATTTCCTCCTCATCTCTTGGACTTGATATTTCTGCAGAGGGTGATGGGTCTAAAATTTACGTTAGTTGCATTGCTTTTCGGGATCCGGTCTGTGATGATATTGCTGAAGCTTATCGCATCCCTGCAAATTCATTTGCTGACAAATGTATTTGTCTTGTTTCACGCTCACCCAGTTTTCATATCCTTCGGGATGCATTGGAGGAACTATTTGCACTTTGCTTTTCTCCTAATGGAAGTAGGTAAGTTTGCTTCAAGCCTTAAGTAGAGATGTCTGATTTTCTGCAATAGATTTAGTTTGTGAATCCATGCATCTGTTTTGATTTATGGCTAAATACACTGACTCCCCTAAGGCTTCTCACGAACCTGTCCTGGGGTTTTGTAGAATTTCACATTGTCAGTTATTTTTTCCGATAATAAACACTTAAGAAGCATGAATTCGGACATTGAAAATAGGCATGATGTGGCTACAGGCAAGGGGTGCAGTGTCAAGTAGTTGACCAGACCCTTCTATTCTGAATATAAGGAGCTTGCGGCTGGAATTTGGCCCCCCAACTCTCAATCTCAAATCTGGCCCTACCTTTCAACCAAACCACCTCATCCATCAAACTACTGCAGCTTGGATACGTCAGAGCCAGAGCAATTTGTCTTCGCTAGATTGGACAGCCCTCGAAAAATAGCTGCACCTTCCGGCGGTGACGAACCTTCGATCTTCTGTGCTGACTACCAACTCGTGTGCTTCCTCTCTGTGTTTGCCACACAGTGCCTTCAATCTAGAAGAAACCTGTCACCATAGGCTAATAATTCAGCAAATTTGGATACAAGAATAGTGGTTTTAGATATAATGTCTGTAAAAAGACGTGTGAATCAAAATCCATGAAAAATGTTAGCATGTAAGATTGATGGAGAACGCGTTGATGATTAGATTTCTCAGTTTCCTAAAGAACATGTTGATGGAGAATGAACTCTTAGCTGCTTCCCTCTTTCGTTACTTGGGTTAGCTGCAGAATCACTGTCTCTCCTCCCTTAGTCGGATATTTTGTACACATGAGCAAGCTTCCCAGTTTTCTGCAAATGCAAAAGGATTTCTAAGACCTGTAAAGCAGCAAATGGTCTCACTCTATGTTTCTTCTTTTCTGTCAAAACATATTGAATATATTCTCTTCTTTGCCATCAAACGTAGTGAATAAATGCATGGAATGTGTCGTGTATAAAATTTCACGTATTGAATGATTAGCGATAGTGGGTGAGATGGGAATGGGGAGAGGGAGAATGATCCGAGATAGAGAAAGAGGAGCGCAGGGAACAGATCATGTCGCTGGATTTTGTGCAAATTCGTTTAGGTGATTGGAAACATGAGGTGGGTTGAGGACAGTTAATGGTAGGTGTGAAGTCAGACTAATGAGAGGTGAGCGACCAAAGTCAGAGGTGACAGTGGATGGGTACGGGGAAAATTTTGGTTCCAAAGAGGGGAGGAGGGGTGATTCTTTGGGGCATAGCAGTAGGTTCAACAAGGGGAATGCTTCCACATAGGTTGACATGTGTGTCTTGTTCATTGTATAAACTACACGTCACAAGTTATTTGGGCACGAGCTACACAATGCTAAGGCCCTTAGTTGTTGCATTGCTTGGAGACAAAATAACAGATACCTAACCATGGTTCAGTCGAGTTGTTGTAAACTAGAACCCAATGATTTTGCCATCTCGAAGAAAATAGCTGGATGTAGTAATTGTAGTTTACGTCAATAGGGTATTTGCTTTGTGCAGAATATCAACTTTGTGTTAAATTACTTGAAACTTCTTGCAGTAGCAATTGCTTTGGAGTCAATTGATGGCCTCCGATGGTTAGCATATTATCTTTGGTATTAGTTAAATATGGCATTCTTGTCCATTTTTTGTCTTGTGCATAATAACCTTTGGCATACACAAACTTTAGCATGTACACATAGAAAACTGAAGAAAAAGGACTATCAACTTTTCAGTATTCAATTCTTTGTGTGGTAATTTGGCTTTTCTTTACTTCGAACTCATATTTTCAAAATATTAGCTTGTCCTAATATAGAAGTCGAACATACTCCACTTGAAATGGAATTTTTCCATTGCATTCTCTCTGTTGAATTTAATGTGCTCAGCTCTGCGATGATTTCAGCAAGCCACTGTGGGATGTTATTGCGAGTGTGGTGTCCAGTGTACCGCTGCCTACTCCTGCAAAGGATCGAGTTTTGTTTGCTATTGAGAATAGCCTGCTTGCTGTTGAAGTTCCGCCAAAGGAAGGGCTCCCACATGCCGATGTATGTATCCAAATGTCAGATTTTTCTCCGCAGTGTGCTTCTGACTTTCAATTTAGCATGATTCAGAAGTAATTGAAAGTTAACTCTTTCATTTGATAGTAGTTCTTTTCTCTTGATGCAGATATCTTTTCAGCCGCTGGTACAGTGTTTGGATGTTGACAATTTCCTTCAACTTTTTACTGCGGTATTGCTGGAACGGAGGATTTTGTTTCGATCAAACAAGTAAATTCTAACTTCTGTTAATTAACCATTGTTTTTAATAGATTATTCACAGTTATGTCTACTTGCACTTTTGATCTGATTTTGTCTGTGGCTTCTGACATCTTTCCTTTTGCGACCATTCTAAAATAAAGGAAAAACATCAGAAGCAACTTTCAAGGTTGCAAAGATCAAAAGCGAGTTAGCTATTGTTTTCCCTCTCTATTGGCATAGAGGAAATCAAATCATTACCGAAGGGTGCACATTCCATGAGTTTTTTAAGAGACCCCATGTCTCTCTCTCTCTTGGTTCCTCCTCCTCCTCCACCTGCTTTAATTGGCAAGAACCAGCCAGATAAAGTTGTTTAGGGAGAACTACTATATACAAATGACAGTTGCAAGGGAAATAAAATGCTAATATATCTTCCTAAAGCTCGATTCTCCCTCATTCAAATGATTAACGGAGTTAATTGAATAATTCAACCTTTTCCTGTAATGAAAGGAAAAGAAGCTCAATGACAAGTGAACTAACTTAAGCTATGGCCGCTGCATCCATTCGAAACTGGAAGATTTACCTTTTATAATCAACTCTCAAATCTAAAAACCTTGGTATGGTGGTTCTGCTCGACTTTCTTGGATCCTCCTTTTGACGTCCTCCGCGGTACATGCACTAAGACGTAGGGTGGTAGGCCGCCTTACGTCCCTCCGACTAGCAAGTCAGTACACAGGAGAGGAAGGGTGAGCACTTTAGTGAGGTGTCAGAACGTTCCTTTCTTAGTGTTTACCCTCTCCTATTTAGGCAAACGTACTTACTCTCCAAGCCAGACGCGCATGGCACATGCCCGTGACGCGCGTATAACCTCCTTAGCTCGATGACAATATGGTGACGCTTGGCCCATGCTAGCCCTAGCTCTGGAATGTTCTAGAAGCTTCCAGAACCATCTGGATGGATCTCCACATGGGCCCTTGGCCCGTGTCGGGCTGACCCGCGGCGTTTCACCGACCTAGCCGACCCACCCGGAGGGCCGATCCATGGGCTAACACCCGAGTTGGCTAGATTGACGGTACGTTCGGCTCAGCCCGTCTTCACTCGGCCCAACTCAAACAATCCGTGGGCTTGCATCCTGACTTCGGCCCATATTGAGCACATGGGTTCGGTTCACTACGCTCGGCCCAAGTTGCTCATGCCCTGTTTAACTCATTTGTGCTGTGACCCACGACCGAAGTTGGGTTTTGCCCACCACACCTTGGTCTTGCCTACACCTATTGTTATTTGATTTTGGTGCCTATGTTGTATGCTTTCCGGTCTGTGAGTATTGTGCCCTATAGTACGTCATTTTCTTTCATATGGTTGTAATAATTGTTGACCCCCAATAAGAATACGTTACCAGAGGTTGAAAGTATGAGGAGGTTTTTGGGTAATGACTGGTGAGGAATGAAGAAAAATTGTTTCCCATATTTGGGCCAATTTGTGATCTCTAGCAAAAACTACCTCATTTGCTATGAAGCACGGATACGACACGATACGGATCGGCGATACCGCGATACGGCAAAACCTAAAAAAATAGGATACAGATACGTTGGGGATACGGCTGTATAAATTATACATTTTTATAATTATTAGTCTCCTAGGCATAAAAGTGCAGCTATAAGAAATAAAAGAGTTGTTGAATTGCCAATACCAAGCATTAAGTACATGTCAATCTCAAAAGAGTAGGAACTTATCATCCAAAAGATCAGAATTTTGTAAAATAGAAAAAAAAAATACAAATTAGTAGGCAATAGACTAATAGGTATGCATACAATATATTTCATATATATACATATATCTATGTACCAGTGTATGTACTAGATATAATTCATTGTATATGTAAACAATAGAAATCCACATCAGTAACACAGAGAGAGAACCTTGTGAATCAAAGGTTCAAGCGATTTAGGTAGGAAAATATTGACCGGTTCAAGGGATGATCTATTGATGTGCATAATTTCCTAAGTTTTATATTTTTTGTGATGCTATTATTACAATTTTCCCCTTTTAGTTTGTTCTTGATTCTTTAAAAAATTTCATTTTAACCCCCGCCTTATCCAAAATGTATCCTGCTGTATCCCCCGCGTATCCCTTGTGTATCCCAAATAAAAAATATTTAATTTAAATGCAGGATACTTATTTGCCGTATCCGATATGTATCGGGCGCATATCCGTATCCCTCGTGTATCCGGTACTCGTACGTGATTAGTTTCGGGGTATCCGTGCTTCATAGCTCATTTGTTTTCTCTTGACAAAAGAGACTGTCCTTCCGTACATGAGCTAGACGCAAAACATACAATTTTAGCTGCTCTGCTTAAGCTTACATTTTGCTTGTCTTTCTGCTTAAGCATTTAAATTTTATTGTGTATGCTCCCTTTTTTCCCCACGTTTATTTGATATTTTCTAATGTCCTCAAACTGCATACGATATTGTTCATGAGCCGTAAGTTTGCTGATTTCATGTTTGAATGCGGTTTCCTTTTATTTACATTTTAGGTGTAGTTTTTGCTGATGCCTTTGCATAGAATGGGAATGCCGTTAGAATGCGAAGTAACTTATGTCCTTGAAGGAACACGTAGGCACTATAAAATTAATCAAAATGCATTCAAATTTCAGGATTTGTTGTTTTTCCTTTTCTTCTCTACCTTTTATCTTTCATCTATATCTGTATATTCTACTCCAAGCTCACTTTTGTTTTGGCTGCCTAGCCGGCCACAAATGATCAGCTCCCTGCAGAAACCGTCATCGTCCCCTCTACTTACTTGCATTGTTGTTTTCATGGAACCCTGCTTCTAGACGGTCTGATGAAAGAGAGCATACGGTCCCTAATATAGGGCTCGTGTCCAAACTCCAACTCCAACTCCAACTCCAACTCATGCCTCAAAGCAATTTCTGAATTGTTGCCGTGGAAGTGTGAAATGGATGCAATTCCAAAGATTTTCAATTGCATAATGATAATTAGGTGGTCAAATTGGAAGAGCTCGGGTTTTCAGTTCACTTTTTTTTGAAGGGGAAGACCAAGTGAGAGCGCTTTCCTGCCTGTTGAGTTGTTGGATGAAATATATGAATTTGTCCATATGTGGAGAAGTTCAAAATGATGAATGATTTCTTTTTACAAGCCATTGAGTAGATTTTGTTTAATTGATTTTTGATTTCAAACCTCTTTCTGAAGCGAAGCAAGCAGCTGGATTGGAGTTTTCTTAGAAAACAATTGAAATTATTTGCGCTTGTCTCTCACATTTTTTTGGGAACTGGTATGATTAATTCTAAATTGTCCCCAAAATAGTCCCTTTTTTTTAAGCAAGCTGATAAATTGGTTCTAGAGCGAGGATTTGGTTAAGAGAAAAGAAAGAAAATATAATAGGGAATGGGAAAGAGGGGAAAGAGAAGCACAGGGCTGGCAATGGATTCTCCGGTGCCACAATGTCCCCACAGATCAAAATGGGGAAAAAGTTAATTAGAGTTAATTTGTTCATTTATCCCAACATATATTATTTCAATACGAATTTGAGACAGTTTTGGAACTTGAGATAACTGTGTCAGAAATGGGCATGTGACTCTCTCTACTGACTGCCTCTTGGGCTGTCTCTAGGATTTTCCTTCGCCAAAAGATGATGTGATTACATACAATAGTGGGACTAGAAAGAAAATGATTTTCCTTTAGTGTATCACTATGAGAGACTAGGAATATTTCTTCTTTTTCAAATGTTGCCAATAATTACAGGATGCAAGTGTCTAATTTAAGTACGGGGTTGGACACATACCTTGTGTCATTGTCATATCATGTGATGGCAATAATTGTAGAGGTACTAAATTGATGAGTCATACAATGAAGTTGTGGGAATTGGTGATTGAGTATCGCCTAAGAATGATGACAATGCTATCAGAGAATCTATTTCGGTTTGTGCCCGGTAAATCACTTATGGAAGCAATCTTCTTGTTCTAGAGTTTAGTCGGAAAATATAGAGAGAAAAGGGACCTTCACATGGTGTTCATGGACTTAGAAAAAGCATAGGTGCCTAGAGACGTTATATGGTGGGTCTTGGACAGAAAGGTTGTGACAAAAGGGTATATTGATGTGGTGAAGGACATGTATGTGGTGCTGCCTTAGTTGAGGACGAATTGGCTAGGCATATTTAGGATAATATCCCCATGATATATGTTATATGCTGGTGATATTATCTCAGAATATACTTATCAAAAAAAAATTGTCTCAGAATATGAAACTGCAAGAGGTGTTACTGTTAGTGCTAAGTTAGAAACTTGGAGAGAAGCATTTGACCATCAGAGTCAAACAGATAATGTAGGTTTAGTGACAGTCAAAATACTAGTGTAGAGACCCTCCAAAATCAAGAATTACCAAAAGTGAATGTTTTAAAGTATCTTGGCTCAATTGTTTGTAAGGATGGAGAGATTGCAGATGATGTAACACAGAGTACAGTTTAGATGGATCAAGCGGTGGAGTTCTTCAAGAGTGTTATGTGACTCGGATACCCATAAATTTGAAGGAGAAATTCTACCGTACCGCTATAAGGGTCATCCATGTTATACGTCACGGAGTGTTGGAGAACTATGAATGAACATGCGAGCAATATGAGCGGAATTGAAATGAGAATGTTGAGATGGATCTGCGGTTATACTTTTACAGAATTGGAAACAAAAATCTTTGCGGGAATGGCGGGATGGTACGGGTAGCACCAATAGAAGATAGGATGAGATAAAATAAACTAAGGTGGTTTGGACCCGTCTATTGTACGTCTGCCAATGCGGTAGTTAGGAGGAGTGATATTGTTATGGTAGAGAGGAACACCAAGTCGGAGGGGTAGACCAAATTGACTTTAGAGACGGACCAACAGTAGAGACTTTAGGGACGGTGCCCTCGATAGAGCTCAATGGAGAAAATTCATGTAGCCCATTCCAATTGATTCGGACTTCCGGCTCGGTGTGGTTTGTTTTAGTTGGTAATAAAAACCACCTGTTGCACATAAGGAGTAGCTTGGTTCAAGTTAAAGGTGCCTTGCTGGCAAAGCTTGACTTCATTCCTAGGCTTAGATTGAAAGTAGATGCTTGAGTTGTTGAGTTTTTGTGTTCCCCCCCTTAGATTTAGTACTAAAATGGAATACTTCCCTCGCTACATTAAGCCATTACTTGATAATTTGTTGGTGGCATATAAGTCGGTCCATTTAAGTGTGGTGTTAGCCTCGCAAATAACTATCTTCTAAACTACTTAGTTTTAATAACTTTTATGCAGGGTCTGGCCTCGTCTTTCAACTGATTAGCTATTGTGTTCTGCTTATTGGTTGTCTTTGTATATTAACTATCTAAGTCGTAATCTTACTGCTGCTTGCAGGTATTCTCTGTTGACTCTAGTATCAGAAGCCATGTGCTATTTGATATATCCATTTCGATGGCAAGTACGTATTGGTGTTTTTTATTTGTATGGCAGTTGAGACAGGATTTTCGTCCTATACTTGTTGCTCAAATTTTTTATGCGCTGGCTACATTGAATGGCCAATAAGTGTGCTGCTAAGAAATTTTGTTTGCATTTAAGACATAGATGTAGCTTACTTCGTAGTGACTAGTGATACATTTTATGATTCTTTGAAATGATTATCATCTAATTTTACTTCTTTTGTTGTCCTGAAGCATGTCTACATTCCTTTGCTATTCTTCAGTGGGGTGGACTATATTGATGCTCCTACACCATATATGATGGGTCTTCATTCAGGTGTTGATACTTCTGGTCTGACAATGGATGGTGTAAGTTATTGGTTGAAATTTTGTCTCAGTAATGTCCTTATCCTTTTTTCCTCTCCTTTCCACTTGAGTTTTCATTCTTGTTGTCAAATACGGTGTTTTGTTATCTCCCTTGCTGTAATTTTTTATTATAAATTCGTAGCATTGTCTATACATATATCATATCAGCCCTTTCAGAGAATTTTATAGTCAATCCCACAGTCCATTCATGTCCTCTTTTGTGAAATTTTCAGAAACACTCTACTGTCTGAGACAGCACATGTTAGTTGAAACTTTACTAAGGACTTGGTGAAATTGATCTGGACTCATCTGCTGCAATGTTCATTCTGAATGGTCCTAAGTTTGTTTAACACTCTTGGAAAAGGTGGACTAAATACTTAATTAGCCAGATCATTGAGTCATATGTTCATTAGAGGTCGTGACATGACATGTTAAGTGCTATGCAGGAGACAGAATCAGCCTCTGGTCCAAATATTTGGGTAAAGTCTGTATACCTACTGCCTTTCCCCAGAGTCTTGTATGATTCGTGTGCTTGAATCATATGCTTGGTACATATCTTGTTATATTAGACTAGAAATGTAAAAAGTCTAGAGAGGAAACAAACTGTGTAGAGAGGGACCCCTAGGGTAACTACATAAGAAAATCACTAAATTTTGAGCTGTATAAGCCATCAAACCCTGGATTTTGTAACTTTTGCAACTCATGCGTAAATTAGTTAAAGTCTTAGCTGTCCACCCATCTCTTTTGGTGAATCACAAAGGATTTATAAGTCTAATGGGAGAACGGAATAAGGATTTTTTCCCCCCCCTCTATTTGGCAACTCTTTCTGATGTGTTTTCTTTTTGAAATTTGATTTCATACAATCAGGAGGGTCCTTGTATTACATTTATCTTTTTATTTTGCATTAAAGGTGCGTTTTTAGATTTTCAATTCCTGGCTGTCGCTGCATGGAAAGCTTTGGCCATACTTCATACCATGCAAGCGTAGAGAGAGAGAGGTCTTTATATTTTCAATTCCTGGCCGTTGCTGCATGGAAAACTTTGGCCATACTTCATACCATGCAAGCATGCAGTGGGTGATAGCCCATAAAACCCCACGTCCACTGTAGGATTCACCGGAAATCCAGGAGGGATTTGTAAGTTTGGATTAAAAATGGGCTTAACGGGTTGCTCAGCTGACCCTAAAGAGAGAAATGCTACCTAGCGAGGTAAATGGCTTTATTGCAAGGCAGCTGAATAATTTACCTGAATTTGAGGCAAATGGCGGTAGATTGGAGGACGCGTATGTGGAAAAATATCCTTTTTCTGTCAAGCAAAGATGTCCAGTCTCTACCAAACTGAAAAAACCCAGGGAGTGCAGAAGCCACTTGTTTTGAAGCCAATACATACAGGGACTTACGTAAATGCAGCCGCTAGGACAGAATGGCTAAGAAGACCCAGTTTAGTTGTCGTGGTACCTCCAAAAGACAGATGAGGTGGTAGCTCCAAAAGATGACTCTGAATCTGTTTCCAATTTGGTTGGTGTTGTGGAATCCCAAAGAGAACAAAAAGTGGCGATTGGGGAAGTGGGTGGTGATGATCAGTATTGGTGGTAAAAGTGCGAACAGGATATTGGGTTGAAGGTGGTGGCAGTGGCAGTTCTGGGAATGAAAAGATATGGAGGGTTTGAATTGATTACTGCATATAAATTCAGGCTTGAGAGCTCCAGTTGAACAACGTTTGGGTTAATCTGTTCCCAGGGTCAAGCCCTAAGGTTTCCAATACAAACCTCCCAAAGATTTCTCTCTCTTTATGTTAGCTATACTACTGCTGTTTTCCAAGGACTTATTTTCTGGCTACTATTTCCCCAGACTTTTAGTTCATCTTTTTAGTAATCTGTGATAGAAGATAGCAAACATATGGATGCGGTTACGTGCTTCGTGCATTTGGAGGGTACGCAATTGTTCACTTTCAATGATGTTCAAAATGACTAAAGTACATTTAAATTGACGTGCTTCATTCCTTTTATTTTGGTCTTAGGAAAGTTTTGTACTTCTTTTGCTTCAATTTGCATCCTATATTTTTAAGCAATATGTGATAAAAGACAATAAATATATAGCTTTTTTTAGTCGGATTTTTTGCCTTTCATTTTACTTGTTACCTCCCCTCAATTTTGTCTGTTTGATGATCCATTTTTCTACGTCCAACTGATGGCTTATTGAAGAATGGCAAAACCATGGCATACCTCCATTCTTTCTGTTATTCTTCATCAAATATCAATTTTTGTGAGTTATGTTCATCTGCCTTATCCTTACTAGCTGATGCAACGGAAGACATTCAGGTCTCTCACTGTATGCAAGGATTAAAATGGAGAATAGAGGAAGCTGAAGAAAATTTATAAGCTGGGTTCTCTGGGACCATTATATTTTGGGTGGCGATCTGATAAAAAAGAAGTTTCCTGTACTAGATAATAGTAGCGGATGTTTATAAGCGAGTAGTTGTTGAAAGATATGTGTTTTGTGGTCATAGGACATCTCTAACATCAAATCCCACTCCTAGTATGACCAGAATCTTCTCAAGCACATTAATCAAACTGGAAGCTACATACCAGTGCAGTTTGTATTACTAATCTTGCCTTGTTTTGCCATCTATTGGGTATTTAATTTTCTCATTTGTGGGCGTTTCAAAATTTTCGTCCTTATTACTAGAGAGAGTTTGTGAGGAACTAAATTAAGTTATGGTCTACTTATTTTAGCTCCTTTGATATTCAGTTAATATCATGTCAGGAATCCTTAGTAATTGATAACTTTCTAATGGTGGTTGTACTTGGCTAAAGCATCTTTGCTTGTTGGACAACTTTGTAAGGTCAATTTTCCATTTTTTGATTGAATACACGTGTCCTACCATGCTACTTTTCTGAAATAAGGTTTACTTAAAGTTCAAACTAGAGATTTTGTTTCCTGTTTTTTGTAGGTAGTTGTTGTGGACCTTGAGCATAACCACATCACTACAACAGAGGAAATTCCTCCCCTACCTGAGCCAGAATTAAGTTTGTTACGTGGTGAGATAATGAAGCTGTTGTATCCAAATGTTGTTGGGATTGACCAATTGAAGGGTAGCCTTGGGAGTTCATCTGAGCAGTATTCAAGAGGCAGCGGCAAGCCCTGGGGAGAAGATCACGACCTTCAGTTTAGGTGATACTCATATGCTATATTTGTTTGATTATCAAGAGCCTATTGCTTTTCAAGAAGCAATTATTGTTTCTCTAACTGTATTCTTATGAAAATGGTCAATTTACCCTCTCAAATTCATTCTTCAAGTGCTTCAGCTCTTGCTTCTTGAAGCCTCTGTTCATCTATGATGTAATGAAGGAATCAAATTTGTTGTTTGGAGAGGAAAAGGTGTGTAAGGTGTTAATTAACCTTCACACATAATCATTTATTTATATAAGGAGATAGTTTGTTACACAATGAAATTAAGCAATGTGGGACTAAACACAATATACTAGTATACAAGTATACTAGTATTCCAACACTCCCCCTCAAGCTGGGAAGTAGATATCACACAATCCCAGCTTGTCACATAACATCTTCAACCGGGGCTTAAACAATGACTTAGTGAATATGTCAGCCAATTGAGCACTTGTAGACACGAAGGGAGTTGCTATAACACCATCAGTCAACTTCTCTCGCACCAGATGACAATCAACTTCGATATGCTTAGTCCGCTCATGAAATACAGGGTTGGACGCAATGTGAATTGCTGCCTGGTTATCACAATATAAATTCACAGGCAATTGCACATTGAATCCTATCTCCTCAAGAAAAGATCGCATCCACACAATCTCACATGTGGTGTGAGCCATGGCTCTATATTCTGCCTCTGCACTAGATCGTGCAACCACGGTCTGTTTCTTACTCTTCCAATTAACAAGATTGCCACCAAGAAAAACACAATATCCAGTGGTTGACCTCCTGTCAGATGGGCCTCCTGCCCAATCAGAATCAGTGAAGGCCTCAATACGCAAATGACTATTAGCTCTATAAAATAGACCACGTCCAGGATGAGACTTGAGATACTTGACAATTCTAAGAACAGCCTCCCAATGTGGCAAACGAGGAGCAGACATAAACTGACTCACAATACTCACTGCAAATGAAATATCAGGACGTGTAATAGTGAGATAATTCAGTTTACCAACCAAACGGCGATATTGGTCAGGACTAGATAGTGTCTCCCCCTGATCAATGCATAGTTTGACATTGGGATCCATAGGGGTATCGACAGGTTTCGCCCCCAACAAACCAGTCTCATCTAAGATATCCAGCACATATTTCCTCTGCGGTAAACTAATACCATCTTTAGATCGTGCCACCTCGATACCTAAAAAATATCGCAATCTACCTAAGTCTTTAGTATGAAATTGACTCTGCAGAAAGACCTTCAACGCATCAATACCTTCCTGGTCGTCACCCGTAATAATAATATCATCGACATACACAATCAATAATACTTTGCCTCGAGTGGATGTGAGAAAGAAAACAGAATGATCAGACTGACACCGATTCATACCAAATTTCAAAACTGCATCACTGAACTTGCCAAACCAGGCCCTGGAGACTGTTTAAGCCCGTAAAGAGCTTTACGAAGACGACATACTTGAGAACGCTCCCCCTGAGCAACAAACCCAGTGGTTGCTCCATATAAACCTCCTCAAGAAGGTCGCCATGTAAGAAAGCATTCTTGACATCCAATTGAAATAAAGGCCAGCCAAGATTGGCTGCAAGAGAAATAAGGAGACGGACAGAACCAAGCTTCGCAACCGGGGAAAAGGTCTCAGCATAGTCAACACCATAAGTCTGGGTGTAGCCTTTAGCAACAAGGCGAGCTTTGTAACGCTCAACAGACCCATCAGGAAGATATTTCACAGTGAATACCCAACGGCACCCCACAGTGGATTTTCCAAAGGGTAGAGGAACCAACTCCCAAGTCCCATTATCATGGAGTGCAGAGATCTCCTCCTCCATAGCTGTCCGTCACTCAGAAATAGACAAGGCCTCCTGAACAGTTTTAGGAACAAAGATAGAGGAAACAGAGGCAGTAAAAACACGAAGGGTGGGGGACAGATGATCATAAGATACAAATTTAGCAATAGGATGAGAGATAGTACAAGTGCGAATACCTTTACGAAGAGCAATGGGAGGAGAAGGTGGAGCAGTAGGGGCCAAAGGTGGTGGACTCGGATCTCGCAACGGAGGAGAGGGCTCAGCGGCAGGCGGAGGTGGTGGTGGCACTGCTTTGGCACGACGAACATATACCTGCATCGGGGGGTGCTGCTTTTGAGGTTGCCCGGAAGGAACCAAAATATGCATAGACTCGGACGGATCGGGATGAGGTAAAGTTGGGAAATAGGGTAATGACTCATGAAACGTAACATCAGCACAGACAAACTCGCGATGCAGAGTGGGAGAATAACACTTATAACCTTTTTGAGTCCGAGAGTACCCCAGGAAGACACACTTGATAGAGTGTGGATCAAGTTTATCACGCCCAGGATCAAGGGCATGAACATAACACGTGCACCCAAAAATTTTAAGAGGTAAAGAATATAAAGAACAACCAGGGTGCAAAAGACTATAGGGAATCTGTCCCCCAAGAACGCGAGAGGGCATGCGATTCACGAGATAACCGGCAGTAAGGACGGCATCGCCCCAAAAGGATTTGGGAACCGTCCTCTGGATTAAAAGGGCTCGAGCAACTTCGGTCAAATGACGTATCTTGCGTTCGGCAACCCCATTCTGTTGGGGTGTGCGAGAACACGAAGATTGATGAAGAATACCATGCTCATCAAAAAAAGCAGACAAAACATTATAGAAATATTCACCAGCATTATCAGAACGAAAGATACGAAGAGAAATATCAAACTGAGTCTTTATTTCCATATAAAAAGATTTAAAAATGGAGTACAAGTCTGACCGTTTTTTCATGAGATAAACATAAGTAAGCCTAGAATAGTCATCCACAAAAATAACAAAATACTGAAAACCACCACGTGATGAAACACGCACAGGACCCCAAATATCGGAGTGAACTAAATGAAAAGGACAAGACACTCGACTCTCTATTCTAGGTGGAAAAGAAACACGACGGTGTTTACTGAACTCACAGACTTCACATGGCAAAGACTGAAGACTACGACACGATGGAACTAACTGTTTCAGAGTCTGAAGAGAGGGATGACCAAGACGGCAGTGATGTTCATAGGGAGATACGGAAGCCTGAAGAGCAACAGAGGCAGGAGGTTCGCCAGTGTCAAAATAGTATAGACCACCACGCTCAACACCGCCACCAATCTTCTTCCCCGTCTGGAGATCCTGAAATACACAATATCCAGGAAAGAATGTAACCGAACAATTTAATGATTGGGTAAGTTTACTAACAGACATAAGACTATGGGGAAAACGAGGAACATGTAAAACAGAGTCTAAGGTAAGAGAAGAATGTAAAAGAACAGATCCCAAACCAGCAATGTCAGAAGAGGAACCGTCAGCCAAGGCGACACGAGAAGGCTTCACAAGAGGACGAGAACCAGAGAGGTGGATGGAGTGGCCGGTCATATGATCAGTAGCACCAGAATCAATAACCCACGGAGTATTAGAGGCTAGGCCAGCAAAGGTGGAGCCTTTCTGAGCGAACGTAGCAGTGGAAGAGGAGGGCACATGGGAGGGCGGCTGGGAAATTAGGCGATGATACTCATCCTCTGGAATAGTAACAACACGTGGGACGGGGATTGCCGCAGAGCTAGGCAACACAGAACCATCATCCTCAGAAACAGTAACCTGATGCGCAGATGGGCGGCCATTAAGAATCCAACAGTACTCAACCGTATGATTAGTACCCTGGCAATAGGTGCAGTAACGACCATGGGCACGACCACTATTACCAGAGTCACGACTACGACCACCACTACCAGAATCACGGCTACCAACCGACTGCACCGGACCACGGCTACCAAAATCACGACCAAATCCACGGCCAGGAGGGCCACGACGGCCTCCCCCTGACTCGCGACCACCACGGTCAAAACCACGAGAAGAAGTACCACCACGAGGGACCGTGGTAACCAAAGCCGAGCGGGCAGCAGGAGACAAATCAACAGCACTTGGGTCAGAAACAGAGGCTTGGCGGACGCGACTAAACACCTCACTAAGAGAAGGTAAATCTCTATCACCCAAAAGATTAGACCGGATAGAATCATAGGCCGGCGAAGGTAACCCAAATAGAAAACGAGCCACTTGCAAGCGCTCACGCTGACGCTCCATAACCCGAATATCTGACGAAATGGGCTCACAAGTGTTGAGCTCCTCACAAATGCCGCAGAACTTGGCATAATACTCCTCCAAGGATAAGCTGCCAAGATTAAGAGAAAAGAATTGTTGATGAAGAGTATAAGTTCGGCGGAGATTATCAGCCCCAGAAAACATCTCCTTAACCTTCATCCAGACTTTCTTCGCAGTAGATAAGAAAACCAGAGTATTCTTAATATTTTCCTCCATACTATTCCAAAGCTCAACCCGAATTTTAGCATCCGCAGGAACCCAAGCACCATATGATGCGGCAGTCGCCGCGGGAGGATCATCAGTAAGGTAATGGTATTCTGATTCCCCCACATAATAGACCTCAACAGCCTTAGCCCAAACAGCATAATTTCGACCATTCAACAAGGTAGAAGTAATAGATAACCTCTCACGAGACCGAGAAGAACGACTAACAGCGGAAGTAGAACTAGAGATAGACTCGGTACCGGAGCCCATTGCAAATAAAGTCAAGAGCCAAAGAAACCAACAATCAATAAACAACCAAAAATAGAGAGGCTGCCACTATAATCACATATGATCCAAAAAATACCAATGGCTCCACCAATAAAGGAGCATATCAGCAGCCCAACATAAACCACTGGGGAACACTAACACTCGAACCAGATCGAGCTAGAAACGCCATTAACAGAGAAAGAAGTAACAAATCAACAGATTACGTCCGAAAATAGAAGATATACCGCAAGAGTCGGGTAAAGTAGCAACGAATCCATAGATCGGAGTCTGAAAATACCAAAAAATAGGGAACCCAGGCAGGAACAGTACCGATGAACAGTACTCGTGAACAGTCCCCGATGAACAGTACTCGTGAACAGTACCGATGAACAGTACTCGTGAATAGTGCCCGATGAACAGTGGTTCGATGAACAGTCGCGTGAACAGTGTTGTTTTAGGGTTTGGATGAGTGTGGGTAGGTTGTTTTAGGATTGTAAAAGGTTTGGGTAGGTCGTTTTAGGGTTTTTTTTTTTTTTTTTGTTGGCTGCCGAGAATGGGTGGCTAGGGTGGGAAGCGGCTATGGTGGTGGCTGTCAGAGGTGAGGGTTTAGGGTTTCAAGACCGGTTTAAGAACCCGCTTTGATACCATGTTGTTTGGAGAGGAAAATGTGTGTAAGGTGTTAATTAACCTTCACACATAATTATTTATTTATATAAGGAGATAGTTTGTTACACAATGAAATTAAGCAATGTGGGACTAAACACAATATACTAGTATACAAGTATACTAGTATTCCAACAAAATTTTCTTCTGTGCTATGGTATTTGACATAGTTATAGCGCAGATTCAAGTGTATTTTCTATTTTTAGTGATTTTTTGAATGTAGTGAGATGAAATGCCATCTCCACTCCAGTTACCAAGTAAATGTTAAGAAATGTTGTGTCCGATGTCCACGGCTCTACCACCCCTGCGTGTGTGGCTTTTTCTGTTGCACTTATCCCGTTCGCTTTGTATATTTTAATTTGCCGGCACTGAGATGCCTTGATTTAGCTTGTTTTTAATTAGTTGGGAATTATGCTTCACTGTTTTAGTAATTTTGTTTTCAAGAATTTGACTTCATCTGTAGGGGTTTGCACCGTGCAAATTTTGGAAGTCATCACCGTATTTTAGAAATGAAGGAAAAAATTATGCTTTTTCGAAAAAGTTGAAGCATCTATTCTAATACTAATCACTTTTTATGCAGGTTCATATTTCTGAAATTTTTTGCATCAATTTTAGGTGGCTATCGCAATTTCATTGTATGAGAATTCTTCCTCAATTTCCATTTCATGGTACTTTAGAAATATACAGAAACAATTTATGATTCTCTTCATGAAATTAATCTTTGGCAGGAAAATACTGCGACTCATGTCTTCAATACTCAAGCATTTTTGAAGAAGCGCTCTCGGTCAACCAACCAACCACCAGAGCCAATGGTGATGTCATGACATCCCAGTACTTACTGATTTTGTATCTTACTCCCAAAATCTGGTTTTGCTCATTGTTGGAACTTAGAAGTTATATACTTCTCTTAATTCACTTCTCTAATTTAGTGGCTGTTTGGTGCGGATTTTTGAGGTGATTTTTAATTCGGATTTTGCATTTTGGGACAGTTTGGTGCAGTTTTTGTGCCACTTTTGGCCGAATGCATTATTAAAGTCGGCATAAGGAGTCATTATCTGAAAAGTAGCTCTGGAACTACTTTTGGATTCCTATTGTGGACTCTCAAGTTTTGTTGACTATTTCACCCTTCACCCTTTTGTTTAATTGAATTGATGCAAAAGCATTTATACATGTTACGTATTTTATTATTCAGATAAATATTCGTTTATATATTATCTAGGTATTTATTTATTACATACGTATATGTATACATACTATCTTGATAGGTACTTGATTTTGATTGTATGCTTATAAATACATATTTCATTTATACACATATCATAGTCATTTGTATTATAGGCTCTAATTTATACTCCTTCAGTTCAGTCTCAATTTAAGTGTCCACTATGGTTTTGCATGCCATTTTCAATTGCTTATATCTCTCAATGTATATTGCTAAAAATATGCAATATGAATCTTGTTTGATATATCTCAATTATTTTTATAAGACAATGATTTTAAAAATATTAGACATAAAAATATAATATATGTTGAGAGATATAAGTCATTGAAAATGACACGCAGAACCGTGGTGGACACTTAAATTAGGACGGAGGGAGTATGTATTAACAAACTTGCATAAATGTGTATGAATAAACAAAAGAATGTCACAAAAGATGTACGTAAGTACACGCATACATATTTATGTATTATCTAAATATTCATACACAGTTATTTATTATATACGACAATGTAAAATGCAGGAACACCTTATATGATATTATTTGGTGGTTGCTTGAGCACTAATTTTCTTATAATTTCATTATTATAAGGCTAGACTAATTTTAACACAATTGAATTGTTTAAGCATATTTGATTATGCATAGTATGTACATTAAATATAGTGTCATATCTGACCAATTGCTTTAAATGTCTACAAAGTTGTATTCATAATTTAACAAACCATTGTCCCTTTATGGCCAAACATTTTCACGCATTCTGATTTTTAGTTTTCATAATCCAGAATCTACAGTCGAGTGTTTATAATTCACCAAAACAATCAGGCAACAAACACCCTCTTAATTTTTTTTTTTTTTCGGGGGCTTGGTGGTTGTAGATGCCTATTTGCTACTAATGTTGTTCCTTCTATGAAAAATCAAAGTTATGCCATTCTGCTTGCAGCGTTGAACTTTTGCTTGTTCGTGAACTGTGATATTGCTGTCCTTTTGTCTTCAACAGATAACACAGTTTTTAGACTCTCAAGGTTTCTTGGATTATCTAGAGAGGGGTCTTGGCTCTGATGAGAACAATAACAATCTTCTTGACAAGTTACAAGATGCCATTGGAAGAGGCCAGAATCCACTATCAATTCTTCCCTTGCCTTTGGCAGAACCTGAGATTGTAACAATATCAGATTCTGGTGCTGGATTGTCAGGTACCTTTGAATATTAAGTTCGATAAAGTTGCCAATTTAGCATAAGAATTTCAAGGAATTTCAAAAATATTGACACGATCTGAACTGGATGAATTTTGAATTTTCTCTATTTCCATCATCATCAGGTGCCAAATATAATTATGATAGGTTTCCTTCAAACATTAGAACAGAAGAGCAGGAGGAAAAGAGGAAGCAGATTCTAGCAACTGCTAGTGGAGCTCTCAGGTACTTAGGAAAGCATATTTGCTTTGTGTTTTTTTTGAACGGCAAATACGATTTTATTAACCACAGCAAAATTACAAGAAGTAAAAAATTACAGTGATTAAAAGGATAGGAAGACATGGCGTCATAACGAACAAAACGCATCCCAATTGACACACAATCTGCCCGCTAATCCTATGCTGCTAACTACCCTAAGAGCCAACCACAAAGCAAAACAACCTGCACAAACTACTTGAAAGTGACAACCAACCAAAAAGCCCGCCTAAAGCAGCATATTTGCTTTGTTGTATAAATGTCAAGTTCTTTTTGTGATTAGTAAATAGCTGAAGATGGAACATTTGTTTCTAATAGTATCTAATTTGTGGTTTTTCATTATCCAGTTCACCTGCAGTGCTCATTGGTAAGGACTCCAAGGCAGAAAGTTTAAGTCCAAGAGAGAGGGCTGTAAGTTCTGTGAACCATTTGCCATCTTCATGATCTGGTGGCCTGTGATTTGAGCTCCTGCTTTATTCTCTAACACAATTGTGGAACTTGTTTAATAGGCTGAACGGGAGCGTATGGTTTTAGACATAAAAGTGAAGCTGCAGGTAAAAAGGCTTCTTTTGATCATTTTTAAGGTTTACCTGTGAGTTCATGTTTTTCGTAGAGTTAATACCTTGGATTCTACGATGAGATCTTGCTTTAGTTGACTCATGTCATGCAGTCCATTTTTTCTCTTTTGGGGTTCCCCTCACTTAGAAACTTCGATGTGAAACATTTAGGCACGTTGGTTTACCTAACATTCAGCGGAAACCGAGTTCAAATGCAAAGGCATACAGAAAATAAGGAGTAACAAGTTATAGCCACCTATAGCTAGTGGGGGGACACTGGACAGACTACATTTTATGTAACGCAGGCATATGCTCGGTGATGTGGGGAAGTTGAGAATAAATTGACACTTGAAAGTAGCCACCATAAGAGCTATGGATTAAGATGTTTCAACGTTTTTTTCCAAGTCCAAACAAACCTGCCCCAGCTGTGGTCATCAACCTGCACTGAATAATTTCAGGAAACCTTGTGTTCTCAAAGGCAACCCTTTCGGCATGAGGCGCTGATTAGCACCTTGTACCGGGCACCTTCTATAAGTCTTGCACCTTTTTCCTACGTACACACCATGGACTTGTGCGTCCATAGGGAATCAGATGATACTAATAGCAATTAGTAACTCTGAACTAATTGTAACATCTGATATGACAAAATGTGGTGGCACCTCAGGGCTTCCTGTAATTCACTCTTCTATTTTCGTTCTCTCTTTCTGGGTTTCACAAGTCCTTTCAAGACATTTGTATTGTGTTTTTTTTAGGTTTGCTGGCTACTGCTGAAACGTTTCTCTTAATATTGGTCTGATTTCTGCTGACTTTTTATTCTGTATGGTGCTACATTTCCGTGTAATGATTGCTTTATATCTCTAAATTTCTTGCATGATTTGTTGATGTGAAGTAAAACTGAAGCAAACAAATTTGTTGTAACCCAAACATAGTGACTTGTGCTATTGATTTTCAACGTAGTTCTTTAAACTTAGAATAATTGTACTGAGTGCACAGAAAAGGGGGATAATCTGGTTTTCACATGCTTTGGTTAGGTTCTACTAATTCTGGAAAAGGTTTTGGGTGGTATTGCCAATGCCAAACTTCTTGATTGGTTTTCATTTCCGTGCCGAACATCTAGTTTGACCACAAACATTGTGGTTTGCTTTGTTGAACAGGGCCTATGGTTGCGTCTCTTGAAATTGGGAACCACCGATGATCCTCTTTCATCCTTTGAATATGGAACAATCCTGGGTATGCATTTTCAAGAGGGTCCAGCTTACTTCAATGGGATGTTCTAGGCATAATTTTATGTGCCTGATGCAAGTAAGTTGCTATTGAATGTGTCAAAAACGCCTCAGAAAAGTTGACTTCATTTTTTCTCTTTGCTATGCAGCTCTGATTGAGTCTGATGCAGAGGGCATCGGCGGTAGTGGCTTTGTTGAATGCATTAGGGAGCACATACATTCAGTACGTGGCTCAAAGATGCACTTATTGTTGTGTTTCTGCAAACTGCACCTAAGTTACATATTACTCTTTGATTCAGGGGTGGGCCTGTCAATTGTCTGAGGAGCAGTTCATTGCCGTGAAAGAATTGGTAATACTTCAGATATCTGGATTACTTGAAACTTCCTTATGGCAATACTTATTTTTTCTTTTTCTTTTTTAAATTGGTTGAGTTATGTTTTGGTGTTGGTCAGCTTTGGCCCTCTTGATTACTTAAATCATTTGCATTTTTCTGAATATTCCTGAATCCAAAAAAGAGATTTTCTTATTGTAAAAGATGTATGTTTCAGATTCCATGAAATTCATATCCCTTGATTATCTAATACGAGTAAGTTACTCAGGAGGAATAAAACTATATAGATGTTTCCCTGAGATGAAATTGGCTCTTTTTATTTGCCTCTATTCAATCTTTATAATGTTTAAGTGAATCGCGTCTTTCAGTGTAGTTTATTTTCCTTTTCCTTTTATTTGTTTGGAGTCTTTGGTCTGATATTGTATTTCTCATTACTGTACTGTACTGTCTACCATCTCAGCTCAAAACAGCCATTAATCGTGCCACCTCTAGGAATGACATGGCAACTGTCAGAGATGCACTTGAAGTGTCTGCTGAAATGTATAAAAAGGACACTAATAATGTTTCAGACTATGTTCAGCGCCATCTTCGTTCTCTTTCCATTTGGGAGGAGCTGCGGTAGTGTTTTTGATTCATTTGTTGTGGCTTTCATTGTTGTGACTTAGATAATATTGTTGTCATTCGTAGCTTACCTACGGTCAATTAGTTGAGAATCAAAGTCGACTAAGCTTTTACCTATTTTTATGGGCCCACGTTGCAGGTTTTGGGAAGGCTATTTTGATTATCTGATGGATCGGTCTTCAAGCAAGTAAGAAGTTTGATGCATAGTAACTACAAAAGAAACTTATTTTGCATCCCATATATTTGTATACTACTGTCTTCCAACATCGTAGTTTATACTGATTTGTCTCCAATATTCTTGTTGGTGCTGCATACTCCTTATTGTCATTGATTTCATGGGGACATGCATCTATTCTTCAAATTTCGGTTGAGATTTGCAAAGGATTGGTGTAGGAATTTATGTTTGTTGCGCATATATGCGTACCAACTTCCATAACATGTATGAAGTGATCTATATCACTGTGTAAAACCTGTTGAACTTGAGTAATAGGATGATGTTAATAGATATGGATGTTTTGCCATGTTTTTGTCCTTGGAAACAGATGTAAGATGAACTCGATGCTTATGCACTGGACACCTGTCCCCAATTCGAATTAACTTGTACTTTAGATCACCAGTTGTCCTCCAAAACCTAAATTTATTAGGCAATAGGTCAACATTGTCCATTAAGCTCAAAGAAAATGATTGTTGACTTTTTTCTTATATCAGGTCAGCCAATTACGCAACATTGGTGACAACGCAGCTAATTATTGTGGCATCACACATGGTACTTTAATCTTAAAAGTCTTAGGTTTTGGTTCCTTATCTTCACTCCTCAACTCACTCTCAACACCCTTCTCTCCGTCTCTTTCTTTGTTTAGTGTTTCCCTTTAATCTCCGTTTACAATCGTGTACTTCTGACCATTGAATGTGGTACTAAGATGTTTTACTATCTTTGTTAAGGCTGGATTGGGACTTCCTGACACTCATGCTTGGTACATCATTGATACAGTTGCGGAGAAGAATAACATTGGATACAAGCAAATTGTAAGTTAACTTCATGTGATTATGGGATTATGCTAGTTATCTTTCTGATGCAGTAGGTTTAACTCTTTCTGATGCAGTAGGTTTAAGGGTATGTATGTCATTTTGAGTCCTTTGTAGTAGAGGGTCTATAAATGGGGGTCTAGAGTGCTCATTAGGTAGCTTTTGATTATTAAGAATATTGAATATATTGATTTGAGACATAGTTTCTCTCACTTCCCCTTGAATGGAATTTTGCTCCTATTCTTTGAATCTTTGATTCCTTTGATATTTTGGATTGCATCATTTTCCTATTTTTTGTATGGGCTGGGTCTTGTGAGGTAACAAAAATAGTTTGGGGTTGTTAGAGGTTGCCCTGACATTAGTTTCTTAGTACCCCCATAACTATACCAGCCTGAACGACTCTCCACTTATGGAAAATTGGTCATAAGTTGTTGCTTTAAAATCGTTTGAGGTGAGTTTTGCATTTTTGAATATTTTAGGAATTTCAGGCTTATTTTTCGATCTAAGATATTGGACTTCACCCAATATTTTTTGTTTGGATGGTACTACAGGTTCTGAAATATGTTGAAAAGTGCTTGGATGATGTTTATTTGTGGATTACATTATTTGTTGGTTTTGTGAGAGTTGGGTCGAAGTCTTGGAAATTATGATACTGTCGGTAGATTATAAAATTTTCTAGGTGATAGTGTTCATCTTGCTTCATTGCAGATAAAACTAAGGGGATTTCTGTCACATATCCAGCAACTATATATCAGTTACTGGGGAATGTATTCCATAAAGTCACAATCTGTGTCACCGTATGGTTTGCCATCCCCACATCCACAAGATGCCAACAATGACATTCAGCAACCTACAGAGGCTTCTGGAAGGAGCTGGGTCCAGAGCATGTTTAGTAGGGATACATCATCTAGAGCAAATTCTTTCAGTCGTGTTCGCAAATGGACTTCAGATAGTGGACCCTTAGGTGTATTTCTTTCTTAGTGTTGGTGCATTTCTGATATAAATTCTCCTTTTCATATAACTCATTTCACCTTGCATGCTACATTGTGGTTCGATTTCAGCTACAACGGAGAATGGGACTCCTCGCAAACTAGATTCAACTGCTGCTGGACAAAAGAAAATACAAGCAAATGTTCGCCTCCTCAGAGGTCATACTGGTGCTGTCACTGCTCTCCATTGTGTGACAAGAAGAGAGGTGTGGGATTTGGTGGGTGACCGTGAAGATGCAGGTTTCTTTATAAGCGGAAGCACAGACTGCTCGGTAAGCTTGAGGTTTACTATTTTGTTTTCTTTTCTCCAGCAGTCCAATTCTTGGAATTTCCTGTATCAGTGTGGGCTATAATGGGACCTTGTATTTATTTTGAATATTTGTTCCTCCTATGGCAGGAAAGTTGGACTTGTCTATTTGTATGGCCTTTTGCATTTCTCCTTGCAGCGAAATTAGCTCTAGATTTGTCATGGTCTAAGTTATTCCACTCGTGAAAGGGGCTCAGTTCACGTGATCTGTCATGTTAGGTTGGCAGACCTCATATTGCACGAATTTGATAAAAATTCGTGAATGTATTTTCACATTTCATAGATTCACTATATCTGGAGAGGAACTGATAGTTTGACCAAAGCATAGAGCACCATGTACACATTGTAGCAAACCTAGCTGAGCTGCTGGGCGCGTACGCTGATCCAAGGCAAACATAAATTGTTATGGACAAATTTTGAACGCTAGAACAACTTGTTTGCCATCCAAGTGCTAACCACTGGGCTTTTGCACCTTATTGTAATGTGGTCAATCTAATTGTGTACAGATACTTGGTAGAAAATGATTTAATAGAAACCTAGAGAATCTTAGCCATACGAATACAAAAGTGTATAGACATTAAAATGTTATATAACACAAAAATTAAGGTACTCTTTCCCCTAGTTCCAAGGTATTCATTGTGATCCTCAATCCATCCAAAATCCTGTAGCTCTGCCTTATTAACAATTTCATCATTGGGATTGCCCGACATGGGGCTTCAAGCTTTGCAAAGTCAAATTAGGGCGTCTACAATAACAAATAAGAAACATAGGAGAGAAGAAGCAGAGGAGAAAGAAGAAGCAGAAGGTAGCAACAGTTACAGCTGCAGAGAAAAAGATGCAAAGAAAGGAGAAAAAAAGAAAACAGTCAACCAAGAGATGTAGAGGAGAATTAGCACACAGAAGAAGCAAAAAACGGAGAGGGAGAAGAAACAGAAAAGGTGAAGGATAAGCCGACGGCATACAAAGAACGGGGAAGAACAAAAATTAAGAGATGCAGTGGCAAGGAAGGAAAAATGCAATCTACTCCAAATGAGCCAATGTGGCTCCAAGTTGAGTCTATGTGGCTCTAGCTCTCATACCAAACTGATGTAACCCTTGTCTTACAAGAATGAAGAATACTGTCTCAAATTGGAGCTTTAAAGACACAACTGAACCACCAAAATACAGTTTTCCAGTTTAGTGTAGAAAAGAAGACAAACATTATTATATCATGTAACAAACCACTCAATGAATCTAAATTCAGCACTGATAATTGCTCATTGATGGAACAAAGGTTAGGACATGGTACATGTTTAACAATAATGCAGATGTTTTCAAAAGGCAATTCTGGGCAAGGCATATCAAAAACACCCCTGGGCGTTGATTTTTTAGCAGAGAACTAAAAAGGCGTTTTCCCGTTCATTGGAGGCATACAAAGGTGTACATTTTTCATGCCTTTTTCGCCCAAAAGATGGAGTCTAATGCATTAGAAGAGTCGGTTAATTAAAGTGTTTGGGGCGAAGATGAAGGGTTTTCGTGTACTTGCAAGACGATGTAGAATGCTTTTAAAAGTTGGATCTGCCAATGCACTATGTTTTGATGCCTTAACATGCTTTTTTGTGAATTTTATCTACTGAAGTAAAAACTAGAAACTCCAAAGGCTTATGCCTCAACACCTTGAAGCTTACTCCTTGCCCCATGAGAGGTCAAACAACCTTACCTTGTGCTTATGCCCTTGAAAACTTTTCTTGAATTATTGCAGTACTGGTAACTTTTTTTTTGAATTCTTGTGCACAATGCACCATAAGGCTGGTGTGAGTTTTAGCAATTATGGGAATAGGTAGGAGAACCAATATATTATTGGCAAAGCGAATATGTTGTTAGACCGAAACGTTGGATATTGTAATTGGAAGATAATCGATTACATTACGGAAGTAAGGTTCTTGGTGGCTAATGGAGATGGAACAACTTCAATGGGTGATTGGTGTTGAGGAATGGGTGTTCAATTTTAGGGTAATCGTAATAGGGAGAAAACCCATTAGGGTTAATTTCATTCAACGTAGAATATATATATATATATATATATATATATATATATATATATATATATATACAAGCTGTATAATAATTGCACTACGGTCCTAGATACTTAAACTAATTACATGATAAGACACATAATTATACTAGATACAAATAGATCCATCATCTAACACTCCCCCTTAAGTTGGTACGAAGATATCAATCAAGCCCAACTTGAACACAATAGGATGACAACTCTTGCTACCCAGCCCTTTTGTGAATATATCAGCTAACTGATCTCCAGATCTCACAAACGGCATACATATCAAACCCTCGTTCAACTTTTCCTTGATGAAGTGTCGATCAATCTCTATGTGCTTCGTTCTGTCATGCTGAACGGGATTATGAGCAATGTTAATGGCAGCTTTATTGTCGCAATAGAGTTTCATCGGAACACTGTCAGCAAACCCCAAATCAAGTAACAAAGTTTGGAGCCACAAGAGCTCGCAAACACCATGAGCCATAGCTCTATATTCAGCTTCTGCGCTAGACCTGGCGACTACCGATTGCTTCTTACTTCGCCAGGTAATCAGATTACCCCCAAGGAAAGTGCAATAGCCAGAAGTAGAGCGCCTATCATCCACAGAACCAGCCCAGTCAGCATCAGTGAATGCCTCCAATTGCAAATGGCCATGATTAGAGAACAAAATTCCTTTTCCTGGAGCTGATTTCAGATACCTCAAAATACGATAAACTGCATTTAGATGTGAAGTACGAGGATCATTCATAAACTGACTAACAACACCTACTGCATAAGTAATATCTGGTTGAGTGTGGGCCAAATATATTAGTTGACCCACAAGTCGCTGATACCTCTCCTTATCAGTACGCTCCCCCACATCTCCACTAAGATGATGATTCGCCTCAATAGGAGAATCTGCAGGTCTACAGCCCAACATACCTGTTTCTTCCAAAAAATCAAGTATATACTTGCGTTGGGAAATAAAGATACCTCTATCAGACCTTACTACTTCCATTCCAAGGAAGTATCTCAATGATCCTAAATCCTTAATCTCGAACTCTTGAGCTAGACGAGACTTAAGGTTATGAATCTCACTCACATCATTGCCTGTCATTATTATGTCATCAACATAAACAATAAGGACAACAATCTTACCATTAGTTGGCCGGATGAACATCGTATGATCTGCATGACTCTGCTTGTAACCAAAACTCAACATAGCCTTAGAAAACCTGCCAAACCAGGCTCTAGGTGACTGCTTCAACCCATAAAGTGCCTTCTTCAATCTACTCATACCTTTCCTTCACTTGCAGGAGAAGAGAAACTTGGTGGAATATCCATATAAACTTCCTCCTCTAAATCACCATGGAGGAATGCATTTTTCATATCAAACTGTTGAAGAGGCCAATTCAAGTGGGCAGCACATGAGAGAAGAGCTCGCACAGAATTCATCTTCGCTACCGGAGCAAACGTCTCCTCATAGTCAATACCATAAGTTTGAGTAAAACCTCTGGCAACAAGCCTTGCCTTGTATCTCTCAACTGTACCATCAGCCTTTTGCTTAATAGTGAACACCCACTTGCAGCCCACTGGTTTCTTCCCTCCTGGAAGTGACACTAGATCCCAGGTACCATTCTTTTTCAAAACTGTCATCTCTACTACCATAGCTCCTTTCCACTTGGGTATCTTGAATGCATTCTGCCAATTCTGTGGAATAGATATAGAGGAAAGAGAAGAGACAAAGGCATGGTACGAAGGAGACAAACGGTCATAAGAAACAAACTGTGAGATAGGATGTTGAGGACAAGATCTAACACCTTTTCGAATAGCAATAGGTAGATTGTTAGGATCCATAGGAAGAGGTTCAATAAGAGAAGAATCATTACCAGAAGAGTCAGCTGAGGAATCTGGAATTGGAGTGGGTGATTGTGATTGACAAGGTGGTAACGTACATGAAGACTTTCCATTTTTCCGTCTAGCATACCTCTGTAAGCCAGCTCCCTACAGTCGTTGTCGTGCAGGTAGTTGTTCCTCAATGTCACCACCAATATCATGTGTTTTCCTTTCAACAAATATTGGTTCCTCTCTAGTGTTTTTCTTCTCCCCCTCACTATGATCATAGAACAATTTCTCTCCCTCACTATGATTAAAAAAGGTAAACATCTCTTCCTCCTGCTGATGCTCCACCTGAAGAGATGGTTTAGAGGGAGAATAAAAAATCTGTTTCCCAAAAAGTAACATCCATAGAGACAAACATCTTCCTCGAATAAGGATCATAACACTTATAGCCTTTCTTGGTTGGAGAGTACCCAACAAAAATACACTTATGGGCTCTATGTCCAAGCTTGCCCCCAGAAGGTTTGGGGGCATGTACAAAACACATACAACCAAACACCCTAGGTGGAAGAGTCATAACTCGACAACTGCTTGGCAGGCACTCAATGGGTGTTTTAAAATTAAGGACATTGGATGACATACGGTTGATAAGAGACGTGGCAGTTAAAATAGCTTCTCCCCATAAGTATATAGGAACATTCATAGTGAACAAAAGGGATCGAGCGACCTCAGCAAGATGACGATTTTTACGTTCAGCGACTCCATTTTGTTGTGGAGTGTCAACGTAAGTCGTCTGAAAATATTACCATTATCATCTAGATATGTCCGAAAAATCTTATCAATATACTCAGTCCCATTATCACTTTGAAGAATTTTAATATGTGTATCAAACTGAGTGCACACCATCCTATGAAAAGATTTGAAACAGGAAAAAACTTCATTTTTTGACTGGATTAAGTACACCCATATGGCACGAGAATAACAATCAATAAAAGTAACAAATCATCGATAGCCTTTTAAAGAAGTAACAGGAGAAGGACCCCAAACATCAGAATGGATAACCATAAATGGAGAATCACTTCGTCTATTAATAGGTGCATAGAAAGAGCGTTTATGTTTCCCAAACTCACAGGCTTGACAAAAAAACTGATCCCTAGGACAATGTTTAACTAAAATAGGAAAGAGTTTCTCTAATATACCAAAAGAAGGATGCCCCAACCTACGGTGCCACCGATGTAACAAAGAAAGAGTGGAACTCATATCTGCGTGTAGAGCTTGTCCACATGATAAAGATGGCTGAGATGGATGAGGTGCGTTCTCCAGATAATAGATACCACCATGTGCTCTACCACTGCCAATTACCTTCCCCGTTTCCAGTTTTCTGAAAGGCACAGTGAGTAGGAAAAAATGTCAGAACAGTTTGCAGAATGGGTAAAACTACTAACTGAAAGAAGGTTAGTGGCAAAGTTTGGAATATGGAGGACCGAAGAGAGAGGGATAGTGGGAGAATACCGAATAGAACCTTTCCCTGAAATAGCATAGAAGGACCTATCGGCAATTCGAATCTTATCCTTACCAAAACAAGTAGAACAGGAATCAAAAACAGAGGAACAACTTGTCATATGATCTGAAGCACCAGAAACGATAATCCAAGGAATACCGGAGGAGGCAGTAAATGCACTAGCTGGAATACCTGAATGAGCAAAATAGGATGCAGTAGGAGCTGGTGTGGAAGTAGGAGCTATAGTAGAGGAAGAATCAGCCCAAGCCATAAGACGCCTAAGAGCTTGCATCTCCCCCTGAGAGAAACCGCCAACAAAATTAGAAGGTGACTGAACTCCTGTACTGAACCCAGAATCAGACAAGGTAGCAAACTCTAAAACATGCGCTTGAGCCTGAGAACGCTCAGGACCACGACCTCGTCCTCCACATCCACTGCCTCGCCCACGAGAAGGACGACCATGTAACTTCCAACAGAAATCCTTGGTATGTTCATTGTTGTGGCAATAATCACACTGGAGTGACATATGATCTATGGTCCCACTGGTAGTACTGGACTGAGAATTTCCACTGCCAGACCCAAACTGTCCCTGCGGAATAGCAACCAAGGCAGAATGATCAGAAGTAGGAGCTTGTAACATAGCACCCCTTCTGCTCTCCTCTTGTTTGAACAATGGCATAGGCCTCTCCCAAAGATGGAAACGGAACACGACCCAATACCTGCACTATAATTTGATCATACTCCACATCAAGACCAGCAAGAAAGTCATACACACGCTCTTTCTCTATTCTTTTTAACCAAGCACCAGCATCAACGGAGCAGACTGCCTGAAACCCCTGATAATAATCAAATTCTTACCAGGCCCCACTGAGATCAGCAAAGTAAACAGCAATAGATCGATTGTGTTGATCCATAGTACGAAGTCGCTTTTGCAACTCAAAACACTGAGCATCATTGCCTTGCTGAGAATAAGTCTGTTTGGCATAGTCCAAATCTGATATGGAGTGTTAAGAAGCAAAAAAGGACTACGAATATCAGCCTTCATAGAATTAAACAACCAGGTCATGGCTAAAGATCGATGAGACTTAAACGTCTTGAGTTCAACATCAGTAGTAGGCTCAGTAACAGGGCCTTCAATGAACTCAGACATTCCTTTAGCTTCAATAGCTAATGTAAAAGTACGAGACCAAAGTAAATAATTTGTGCCATCCAGTTTGATGGGACAAATATCCAGTGGAGAGTTATCCAGAGTCCCTACACGACTCAACTCGTCCTTGTCACTAGCGGAAGCCTGTTTTTTCTCTTCTGACATCTTGAAAGCAGAACAATAATGCCAAACAAACAATAAACAAATTTCCCAGCAGCTTTCGAACTCCAAAAACAATAAATAAAGGTTCCAATAGTCCTAGAACCTCAAAAAAATCAACTGAATACCTTCGGATCTGATTGAAACAGTGCTGAAATTTCGTGAGAGAAGAAAAAAAATAGATCTGAAGTACTGTTCACAAAGCACTGTTCACGCGACACTGTTCACGGAAGTACTGTTCACGCAGCAACGAGAAGAACGTCGCAGGTCTCCAGGTTCTATCGTTCTGATACCATGTTCAATTTTAGGGTAATCGTAATAGGGAGAAAACCCGTTCGGGTGTATGTATATATATATATATATACACACACACATACATACATACACACACACACAAGCTGTATAATAATTGCACTACGGTCCTAGATACTTAAACTAATTACAACACATAATTATACTAGATACAAATAGATCCATCATCTAACAATGGGATATTTCAGCTTAGTGTAATACTGAACTGAAGGTTTTCAGGAAATGGGTTGTCAAAAAGATGTGAGAGGAATCACAGAGAGTGGGGAGACCTCTTTAGAAGAAGATTGAGTGGTAAAGTGAGATGGGTGGAAGTTTGCCGAGCACAAAGCAAGGTACGTGGGATGAGGGAGTAAGAATCCGAGGAGGATCATGGGAAGCTGTGGGATGGCATGTACCATGTAGAGGATTCTGGGAGGGGATGGTTCACAAGTCTAGATGATGTTGTCTTATTGTTTTCTGTGGCTGGTTCATCAAAACAAGGATTTTCTGGAGCAGGAGGTGGTCCTAAACTTAATGATTTGGGGGTTAGTTGGATATGTTTTGGTGGGGTAGTGCATTGCTTTTGTCTGGGATCTGATAGATCATCTGTATTAGGGTTTTGTGAGATTCTTCGGAGAACCAAATCAAAATTGGCCGGCGTCGCTTAGGTTGGGGATGCGGTTGTTGAACATCGCTTCTCTTATTTTCCAGAAATTGACAAATAACATGGTATCTTCCGGTTGTTGAGTGTTAAATCTTTATTTTTAAGAAATTGACACAGAAAATGATATCTTCATTCTTTTGACTGTTTTGCATTGGTAGACTTTCTCTGTCGTTGAAGATGTGAGGTCAATGTTGGCAGGTAAGACAGAGTATGTGGTTCTCACAATTGAGGGTGAGATGCTTGAGATGGGTGGAGACGTTGGGCAATCGAACCTCCTTGATGAAATTTGAACTTCACATGTAGTGTACTGTTCTGGTGTTGCTCAAGGTATAGGTGGACCAGATTAACCACCTAGTTTATTTTTTACAACATGTAATGGTGGTCTAGAGATAGGTTAGGTCATATCATAGGATTTGGTGAGCCGAATGCCATGCTTTCTAGTATTCCAAAATAACGACTAGGCCCTTTTCAATGCCCTTAAGATAGCAGAAGGTTTGCCAAACCTATAGTGATTAGGTTTCTGGTTAGATTGGGCGTGATCTCAATAGGGCAGCCTCTTATCTGAAAAATCGCCTCTCATCTGGAAGGATCGAAGATTTTTTGACGTATATTTCTTGTTGCTTCCAAGATTATCAACTCAGTCAGAGATGGAAGTCTGAGACCTTTTATGGACTGACAGACTGATGATGAAGGGCGCAATGGAAGTTTGGAGGGGACATTTGATCCGATAGTTTCTTGTTTTTCTGGAGAACAGTGAAATATATAGATGGTAATTATGCTGCTCTTTGGGTTCAAGGTGTTAAGTCTCCAATTGTCCTGAAAGCTTAAGCTGTTAGGAAATAGGTTTAACAATGTATATCAAGCTATCTTATACCCTTCCTATGCAACCCTTCTTGCACGTGGAGATACAAACATCAGTACAAATTGCCAAAAAACGCAAAGGGGAGAAGCATAACACAAACAAGGAAAAAATGCAGACAGAGAAGCTTGAACCCAAGACCTCTCACAACCTGAGCTCTAATACTAGGTTATGTTTCCCATTATGACATTGTCCCAAAAGCTGAAGCGGTTAGGAAATCAGCTTATGTATTGTGATAATCAGGCACCAATCCATGTCGCTTCAAATTTGGTATTTCATGAGAGAATCAAGCATTTTAAGGTAGATTGTCACATTGTAAGAGAAAAGATTTATGATGGTGTGTTGGCTTCTCCCTCTTTGTCTACAGGAGCTCAGTTGGTGATATTTTCACCAAATTGTTATTCATACCACGTTTAGAGTTGTTATGTAACATGCTGGGAGTTGTGATATCTATTCTCCCAGCTTGAGGGCGAGTGTTAAGAGTATAGTTAGTTTTTTAAGTCTTTTAATGAGGTATCGAGTAATATAACTAATAGACGTTATGTGGTAGAACACTTTTGTCTCTCTCTCATAACAGGATACGCTCTCAAATATTGTCTATAATAGTGAACTCGTAATATACCCGTTACACATGGGCATGTGTGCCTAACGTAAGTCAATTGCATCAGATTCTTAATACCACAGGAGTAGATATGTGTGAAGAAAGTAGGGAAAAAAGAAAAAAACAAGATTGTCTTCTAGATAAGGTATGCTTTCTTAACTTTCGCGAGATAGGTTCAAATTATATTTTCCAATATGCATAAGAAATTTCAAATCCACTTATCTTGTGTACTGTAGAATGCTTGAATGTATCACATATGTATCTTAGCCAGATGTATCAGAAGATATATTTAGCATAAGATCAGAATTTATTCTCTGTATCCATTTAATTGTGTTTGTCATATGGTTAATGGTAAAATACTGACAACGCTGCCTGCTAGGATTGTTGATGCAGAACTTCAGGCATATTAGGTTACGTTTGGGACCAATGGCTTTTTCTTTATGAGCTTTATGGAATAAGCATCTGGTATCTAGTAGCACGGGTTTTGTAGCAATGACATCTGCTCCTTTTTGCCTTGATCATACAGGTAAAGGTTTGGGATCCTAGTCTTCGTGGTTCTGAGCTAAGGGCAACTTTGAAAGGACATACAGGGTATTGTACATCAATGGATATCCACTAAATCGCTAATCAAACTTTCTGTTCTAATTTAATGTTGTATCATACGTTCTTTCTCCTATTGCTGTTTCTTTGCCTAGTATAAATACTTTAAAATGGAGAATGTAAATCCGTTTTTATTCACTTTCCAGAACTGTTCGAGCGATAAGTTCTGACAGAGGGAAAGTGGTGTCAGGATCTGATGATCAGTCTGTAATTGTATGGGATAAGCAAACAACACAGCTTCTAGAAGAGCTGAAGGGCCATGATGCACAGGTTCTCATTGATCAACTCACTTCTTGGATTGACATTAGTATGTTTTGCTATCAAGCTGCCTTTTGAAGGCCATGGAAGAGAAACATAACAAAATTGTTCTTTGCTTTTTTTTCGCCTAATTTTTGTCAACTTGGAGTTTATCAATTTCAAACTCTGGAGGATGGATTATGAAACAATTGATGCCTTGTACCTATCTTGTGGTGCCAAATTTTGGTACCCTCTGATGGTCACAGTGAGCTTCCCCGTTTGTCCTGGTATTTTCCTTTCTCTCTTCAGTTCTGTGTTAAAAATGCAATGTGGGAGACTTGATGTGGATCCCCCACCATCAACTTTCAGCACCAAATTGCCTTTTGGACTTTGCCTTTTACCAAGGCTGGCTGCCCCCTCACACGTCGATCCCTTCAGATGTGCCCTCGATAACCTGGCGGTTGTTCGGATATATGTTTTGGTAACCATTTCTCCTTTCTTGCCATGCCGGCCTTGATTTAAGCCTCCAAATTTGTCTCTAAAAAATATGGCCCTGTTTGAGTAAGGGTTATTAATATCCATATTTGAAAATGACAGAAGAGAGAAATATCGTATTTGTTGGTCTAGCAGCAAAACTTTCATCTTTGAACGACTCACTACTTTGGTTCGCACCACCTTGGGGATGCTTGTTTTTTATTGTACTTTTTTGTTTGAGTGATAGTGTCAAATGATTGCTCTTACCTGACTTTAATGTAAAGCTCATAAACGAAACTAATTTTATCAATGGAGGGCCCAAATTTATAGATAGAATTATTCTTTGCAAACTGGATTTTGTTAAAATATGAAGAAATCACTTATGTATAATAAATTCTTGTAATGTTGTATGGTTAAACTTGTGTGCAAAAGTATAGGCATTACTAGTTTGGAGGAGATAAACAAAACAAAATAAAAATCCTATGTGACTGTGTCGCATATTTTATACATTCAAATCTCTTTCATACATATTATACATTCTTAAAATATTCAAGCACTCTCTTGGTAAAATGTGCAGATCTTAAAGACTTGAACCATCGTCATTTTTTTCCAAGCCATTTAATTGACACCTGTCCATTTGTTATTGAGGTTAACTTATGCATAGGCGCATTGCGCATGTAAGCCTCATGTCCGGAAAAAAAGGTTCGGGTGCAGAGTTCCAAACCCAGAACATATGGGGGATAGGCTCTGACAACTTTCGGAACAAGTGATCACTTGGCTACATGCAGACATTTTATATTTCAACGAATTTATTGGTTTTTACTGGTCTTTTAAGCTCCTTTCTTTGCATATATAATCTGCTGAGTTCTCATCCATTAAAGGTACCCATTTTAATGTGTCTTAAGTGGCTAATTTTTATTCTTTAAACATATAACGAATTTATTTTTATTTTTATTTTGTGTCTTCTTCTAAGTTCTCTTCCATTAAAGGTACCTATTTATTGTGTATTAAGTGGCTAATGTTTATTCTTTTCCAAATTTATAATACTTTCAGTTATTTAATGTGTCCCGCCCACAACCTCATCAGATTGCATAGGTACTGTCATTGTTGTTGTTGTACAGTTTAATTCATTTATCTTAACTAATAAACTAATATGTTGCATTTAAAATATGATCAAACTGAAAAACTGAAGAGTTTTTCTTTAGATGCAAACTACTCTAGACTACTCCCACTTCATTATATATTCAATGTGAATGTTACAGAGCTCGCTTTGCCTCACCTGCTCGAACACACGAATTACGTGACTTGGGGCGAAGTAGTCTCCATTGATCTCCATCTGCCCAAATGCCACCCACTCTGCTTCTATTTGTTTCAGTGCAAAAAAAATTGTTTAATCACATGAATCGAAGAGCCAACTGGGGATAATTTTTGTCATTTATTCATGTAGGTCAGTTGTGTGCGCATGTTGTCAGGGGAACGCGTCCTCACTGCTGCTCATGATGGAATGGTAAAAATGTGGGATGTAAGAACTGATACTTGTGTTGCAACTGTTGGTCGTTGCTCAAGTGCTGTTCTTTGCATAGAATATGATGACTCCACTGGAATACTGGCTGCTGCTGGTAGAGACACGTATGTGAATTTAACTGCTGACTATATGGTTGTGGCTCTCAGTTGTTAAATTACTAGTCAAAAGCCTATCCTTGGGAATATTTTGACTTGTAGTGTTGCGAACATTTGGGACATCCGTGCTGGCAGGCAGATGCAAAAACTTTTAGGCCACACCAAATGGATCCGGTGAGCTAATTGAACATACATTTTGTCTTTGTTTCATAGTTGTGACTACAGGAAATTCATGTGCTTTTACTGTTATTTTGCAGGTCAATTAGAATGGTCGGTGACACTTTAATTACAGGCAGTGATGATTGGACAGCACGAATGTGGTCTGTCTCTCGAGGAACATGTGATGCTGTTCTAGCTTGCCATTCTGGCCCAATTTTGTGTGTTGAGTACTCCGATTCAGACAAAGGAATAATAACAGGTTAACATAAGTTACTTTTTCAGTTTGTCAATGTTTTTCAATCTTGCTTCTTCGGTAAAATTTCTTTTTTGGTGGCTATCAAGTTTTTTTTTCCCCATAAGTTATTTCATTTCTAGTACCCATCTTCCCTGACTTTTGAGGCAATATTTTCAGGTTCAACCGATGGTTTGCTCCGGTTTTGGGAAAATGAGGAGGGTAAGAGCTCTACTGAGATCTAACTGTTGTCTCAGAAATTTGTACCTTTTGCGATTGAGTGTGCCATTTTTTTGTTTACTTCTTGATTCCATCACTATGAAGAAAAAAGTAATAAAATAAAGTTGTCCTCATCCTGTTTTTAATAAAGGTTCATGCCTAATTGTGCAAGCAACTATAGTTTTATTGGTTTTATGACACGTCGCTGCCAAGAATCATGCTACAGTTTCAATGGTTGCTATTCTTGTTTTTGGTTTACATTTCTGGGTTGGCTGCAGGGTTAGAACCAGGGATGTAGCTGCTGTAAAGCCACCGTCTCCCAATTACCCTGCATATCTTACATACACGCACACATATATCTATATACATGCATACAGTAATCACTGAGTCTGAAAGAGTATATTTTCAATGTCGAAGTTCCACCTGACTAGACCAACTCATTTAAGTCCCGTTCCAGAACACCTTCTTAAAAAATAAGTACTTAGGCCCCGTTCCGGAAGTCAATATAAGTACTTATTTTTTAAGAAGGTAATTTCAAACTCAAAAATAATGTGTTTACGTAAATAATTTTCCTACCAATATGGATCTTGTTTGATAGATCTTATCGAGATCTTTTATACGGCGCCCAAAAAATTAAAAAATTAGTTTTTATTTACATTATTTTTTAGTTTGAAAATGTGAAATAAGTACGTATTTTTTAAGAAGTTGTTCTGGAATGGAGCTTATTTCACATTTTCAAACTCAAAAATAATGTAAATGAAAAATAATTTTTTGATTTCTTTTCACCGTATAAAAGATCTCATTCGAGATCTTTTAAACAAGATTCATATTGCATATTTTTAGATTTCGTTAAGCTCATTATTTTTAAGTTTGAAATTACCTTCTTAAAATATAAGTATTTAAAACCTGTTCTGGAACGAGGCCTTAGTATCAGAAAATGTTTACTTCGATCCTTTCATTTCTGTTTCCTTTTCTTCTGTTTCTCCCCCCTGGTCATTGTTCAACTCTCTTTGTGCACCAACCTCTTTGCTTTTTTAAAGTTTAACACCACCACCCCCCACCCCCCCTCCCCCCCACATGAGGACGTCCTCATTTTAGTTAAAATGCGGATCTCCTATTTCTCCCATTTTCCAATCGAATTTTGATGATCCGAGCCGCTCAATGTGATCAGAACGTGATTTTAAGGGTTCCCGTGAGAAATCAGCAAAAAAAATATAAGGGCTTGATCCGAACATATTTTTATTGAACGGCTTAATAAAAAATTGCTCAAATCAAGCCCTTCTCAGTCAATTTTTTTGCTGATTTCTCGTGGATGCCCTTAAAATCACGTTCTGAACACATTGAGCGGCTAGGATCATCGAAATTCGATCGAGAAAAGGGCGTTCGCACTTTGCTGAGTGCTGACGTCCGCTTTACTGATAGAATTTCGATGATCCGAGCCGCTTAATGTGATCAAAACGTGATTTTAAGAGTCATCTCGAGAAATCAGCAAAAAAAAAAAAGACCGAAAAGATCTTCATCCGTGCAATTTTGATTGAACGGTTCAAAAAAACTGCTCGAATGGAGCCCTTCACAATCATTTTTTTTTGCCGATTTCTTGCGGGTACCATTACAATCACGTTTTGAACACATTGAGCGACTCGGATCATTGAAATTCGATCAAGAAAGCGGACGTTCGCACTTTAACACTATATGGATGCCTTCATAGGAAGGCTCGTGTGTGTGTGTGTACAGGGCGGTTCCGGTAACAACGAATTAGACACCTAAAAAAATTCCTCATAGTTCCCGATCAAATTTTGATGATCTGAGCCTCTCAATGTGATCAGAACGTGATTTCAACTGCTCAAATCAAGCCTTTCCCAGTCATTTTTTTGCCGATTTCTCGCAGGTATCCTTAAAATTACGTTCTGATCATATTGTGCCGCTCGGATATTCGAAATTCGATCGGGAAATATGAGGTCCGCATTTTAACTAAAATAAGGACCCCCTCATGGGAGACGGACTCTGTGTGTGTGTGTGTATATATATACATACAGTCCTGTTCAAGTCCAAACCTCTTCCCGTCCGCACCTCCCCTTTTCCGATCGAATTTCGATGATCCAAGCCGCTCAATGTATTCAGAATGTGATTTTAAGGGTACCCGCGAGAAATCGGTAAAAAAAAATGTTGGGAAGGGCTTGATTTGAGTAGTTTTTTATTGAACCGTTTAATAAAATACAAACAAAAATTCTTCGGATGAAGCCCTTCCCGGTGTTTTTTTCTTTTGCCGATTTCTTGCGGGTACTCTTAAAATCACATTCTGATCACATTGAGCGGCTCAGATCATCAAAATTTGATCAGGAAAGGGGAGGTGCAGACGGTGTGGACGGGAAGAGGTTTGGACTTGATCCGGACTTTGTATATGTATACACACACACACACACTACTCTTTAGGTCCTGTATCCCGGATTTTGGTTAAAATCCAGGCTTCTCCCACAGCCGTTGGATTGTATTTTCAATGGTCCAGATCAAAAAGGACTCTATATATATAACACATGTATGTAAAATATATCTCTAGTGTTGAAAAAATGTGGACCAAGAAAAGGAACAGTGAAGGTATTTTTTTGGTATTCACTCAATAGAAAAAAGAACCCTCTTTTGGTTAATGCTGTTAGTATACAAGAGTTAAAACTAGGGACAAAGCAATTATATTATCCCTAGGGGAACCCAACCTGAGGCCAAAAGACGAAAAGAGAAGAAAAACTACATGGAGCGCGCAATACTTGCCCTCATGAAGTATGGAGCAATTTTACGATTTTTCCAATGTATGGTGGAAAGATACAAACAAGATGTTAAGAATAGAGTCCAACTTCATGCTAGATCCATAACCTTCTTACTCGTAAATGTGGTTCAGACAAAAGTAAATACCAGTGTCAATCGGAACATAATCATCTATTCAAAGCAGACATTAAATTCTTAAAATCTTGTGAACTTATTATATACTCAATTCAAATTTGTGGTTATAAAATATTAACTCAAGAATTCACTGCATTCAGTCAATTCACAATAACCCATACACGATAGAGACTCTTTAACCTCAAAACCCAATTCATTGTTTTAGCAATGAATACTGGTAACCCAACAATAGGTAAAAAGAAATCCTAAATAATCTAAAGATCTATTCCCAACACCAACAAAGAAACTAAAAATAAATTACTTGAATAACAAACCAAATTCTGGTCCAACTAAAACCAACTGGAGGGGGTGGAACAATCACGGATACAAAAGAGAAGATTATTTTGAGAATTCAATAATGGACGAATTTGAATTTAGGACCATTTGGAACACTAGTAAGAACAAAAAGTTAAGATGAATTCAAAATAATTCTTAACCTTTGTTAAAAATGGCTCTTTACTGTTCTTCCTCATGATATGAGAAACTTGGAGTATAACGGTATAACCAGTATGTAGTAATTCTTTTGGTCTGCACATTGGAATAATAATTTTGACCACCACAAAGTGATGTTTAAAGCTTCTGATGAGTATGCCATCTTTGTCATATTTACCGGATGCTTCTTTATGTTTAGATTGTAGATGAAACTAATGATAGCAAGTGTGGGTTTGGAAACCCTCCATTAGCTCTGTTGGGGCTCCTTCTGTTGTTCCTGCGAAGGACCTTCCTGATTCTATTGAGGTTCCTTGTATGGGGGTTTCTTCTGTAAAGGCGGGGGTTTGTCCTACTCTCCTAAGCTCTGCTAAGGATAAGGTTGTTTCAGCTGATCCTTGTGTATCTGTAGTTGTAAGAGCTGAGTCTATTGCTGGCTCTCCTTCTGGTGCTAAGGATGGTGCCAATATGTTTTCTGTGCTCCAACAAATGGAGGATGGGGTGAGTCACAAGGGTGTTGATTCTGGGGATGATCTTGAGAGTTTGCCTACTGAGGAGGAATTTGTGGCTGGTCTAACCCATGATGTGATTGTTCCTTCTCCTATTCCTCAAAAGAGAGGTCGAGGGCGAAGTAAAGGAGTTAAGAAGCCTGTGAACAATAGTCAGGTTTCTAGTGGTCCTGGTCCAGGGAAGGGTGGTAAGAAACGTTCATAAACATTCAAAGTCGGTGCTTGGAACATACGGGGTCTTAATAATCCCCTTAAACAAAAAGAGGTTAAGTCCCTTATTTTTTCACATCAATTGGCTATCATGGGTGTGGTTGAAACTAAAGTCAGACTGTGTAATATTCCTTCTACTATAATGAACTATTTTCCTCCCCATTGGCAGTCTGTTCATAATTTTTCTTTGGGCCCTGTTGCTAGAATTTTCTTTGGTTGGGATCCTTCTGCCTTCACTTGTTCTGTGTTGCTCTCCTCTGATCAGTTAATTGTGGCTGAATGTTCATCTGTGGATGGTAATGCTGTGTTCATTTTATCCATTGTTTATGGGCATAATAATCCTATAGATAGAAGGAAGTTGTGGGCTGATATGAGGTCTATTGCTGGGTCTATTGGTACTAAGCCTTGGGTTCAAATGGGGGATTTCAACTCAGTTAGGGCTGCTTCTGAAAGACTTGTAGGTTTTGATGTTGCTGCTTCTTCTGAGTTTAATCAATGCCTGTCAGATATTTCCCATGATGATATGCCTGCGAGGGGTTTTTGGTTTACTTGGACTAATAAACAAGGTGGTGTTGGGGACAATAAGAGTAGGATTGATAGAGTGACTTCTAACAATCAGTGGCTTGTCTCTTTTCCTAATTGTGAAGCTTCTTTTTTGGCTTCGGGTGTATCAGATCACTGTTCCATGGTTGTAACTGTTCTTCCTAATTTTCAGAAAAAGAGGTCCTTTAAGTTCTTTAATTTTTGGCTTCAAAATCCTGACTTTATGAGGGTGTTAAATCAATCTTGGGGAGAGCATGTGGATGGCAGACCTATGTTTATCCTCTCCTCTAAACTGAAAAGATTGAAGGGTGTTCTTCGAAACCTTAATCTGAAGGATTATTTTGAAATTGGTAAAAGGGTAATTGCTGCTAAAGACGATTTGGATCTGATTCAAGACCAATTTTTTAAGTTCCCTTATGACCCTGAGTTGTGTACTAATGAGCAAGTAGCTTTGAATAAATATGTGGAGTTACGAATGGCTGAGGAATCTTTCTTGAAACAAAAGTCAAGAGTTAAGTGGCTTGCTCTTGGTGACCATAATTCTAAATTCTTCCATCATAAGCTCTGTTCCCATAGAGCTAGGAATAATATTCTTAGCCTTACTGATAGTGGTGGTGATCTATTAACTGATTCTGGGGCTATTAAGGATGAAATTTTGGGATATTATACTGGGTTACTAGGGACTGCCTTTGGAGGGAAAGTTAATGCTGTTCCCACTCTCAATCAAGCTATTCATGCTAAGGTTCCTTCCCACCTCAAGGATCAGTTGATTGCTCCAATTACTGGGGCTGAAATTAAAGCTGCTCTTATGTCTATCAATGGGGACAAGGCCCCCGGGCCTGATGGCTTTAATTCCATGTTCTTCCAAAAATGCTGGGCTGTTGTAGGTAGTGATTTTACTAGTGTTGCGGCTTCCTTCTTTGGTACGGGTAGACTTCTCAAGGAATGGAATGCTACTGCTATTTCTCTGATTCCTAAGGTCAGTGCCCCTTCTTCTGTCAGAGATTATCGACCTATTTCTTGTTGCAATGTCACTTATAAATGTATTACCAAAGTCTTAGCAAATAGAATGCAAGTGGTTCTTCCTTTCATCATTGACCAAGCTCAATCTGCATTCATCAAAGGGAGATCAATTGTTGATAACGTTCTCCTTATGCAAGAATTGGTTAGAGGTTACCACAGATCTAATGGAAGCCCTAGATGTGCTATTAAAATAGACTTAATGAAAGCCTATGATTCTGTGGACTGGGGGTTTCTGTTTGATACTATGCTTTGCATGGACTTTCCTCCTCTGTTTGTTGCTTGGATTAGAGAATGCGTATCTTCTGCGAAATATTCTGTGGTTATTAATGGGAGCATGGAGGGGTACTTTGCTGGACAAAGGGGTTTGAGACAGGGTGACACCATCTCCCCCTACTTGTTCTTGATTGTTATGGAAGCTTTTGCAGCTATCCTTAAGTTCAGAGTTCAACAGGGTGCCTTTACTTTCCATCCTAAGTGCAGTGCTCTGAACATTTGTCACCTTGCATTTGCTGATGACCTCTTCATCCTTAGTGGTGTGGATCATGATTCTATTAGCCTCATTAATTCTGTTTTGGCTGATTTCCACTCCTTTTCTGGATTGAAGCCTAATTCCAATAAAAGTGCTGTGTTCTATGGGAATGTTGCTGATCAATTGAAGATACAAATGCAAAATATTCTTCCCTTTCCTGAGGGAAAATTTCCAGTTAAATATCTTGGTGTCCCTTTAATTTCTACTTCTCTAAGGTCAGACGATTGTGCTATCTTGAAAGAGAAAATTCTTCATAGAATTGTGTCTTGGTCCAACACTACCTTATCCTATGGAGGTAGAGCCCTTCTTATTCAATTTGTCTTGTTTAGTATTCAAGTCTATTGGAGCACCATTTTTATCCTTCCTGGTAAAGTGATTAAGGATATTGAATGTACCTTAATGGCATTTCTTTGGTCTGGTCCTGAACTCAAACACTCTAGTGCTAAAGTAAAATAGACTCATCTTTGCTGTCCAACGGAGGAAGGTGGGTTAGGTTTCAAGGGGATCAAAGTTTGGAATAAGGCTGCCATGCTTAAACATATTTGGGCTCTGTGTATGAAGGCAGACACTTTATGGATCAAATGGGTGCACACTTACATCATTAAAGATCATTGTTTTTGGGCTATGGAGGTTCCGTGTGATGCCTCTTGGACTATGAGAAAGCTGCTTGGTCTTAGAAGGTTAGGTCAATCCCTCATTAAATATCAGATTGGTAATGGAGAAAGGACCTTCTTGTGGTGGGATAATTGGCACCCTCTTGGTCCCTTATATGCTCGTTTTGGGGATAGAGTGGTGCATAATTTTGGCAGATCTTTAAGGGCTAAGGTGGCTTCAATAGTGGACAATGGGGCTTGGAGATGGCCCAGATTAAGAAACCCCCTTATTCAGACCATCATCTCTCACACTCCTCAGAATTTGGTTCCATACCCTGAGATGGTGGATTTAGTAGTTTGGTTGCCTCATCCTAGGGGAATTTTCACTATTAAGTCTGCTTGGGAAGCTATTCGGGAAAAATTCCCTATTCAGCCTCGGTTCAAGGTTATTTGGGGTAGTCATAATGTTCCTAGATGGTCTTTTATACTTTGGTTGGCAGCTCTTCACCGACTGAGTACTAAAGATCGATTGAGACATTGGGATATGGCTGTGGATGCTCTTTGTTGCCTCTGCCAGGATGCGGAGGAATCACATCATCACTTGTTCTTTGATTGTTCATATTCTACACGTGTTTGGCAGTACTTGGTGTCAAAGAATAGAGTGGCTGGCATTCCTAATAATATGGGAGATGTCCTTGATTGGTTGCAGGGCAATGTATCTTGGGCTAGTTTCAGATTTGTTAGTTTGCAGTGTACATTGGCAGCTTCTGTTTATGGTCTTTGGAAGGAAAGAAACTCCCGTATTTTCTGTGCAAAGATGAAGGATCATACTCAGGTAGCAATAGATATAGCCAACGGGATTCGTGCTTTCCTTAGCTCCAGAAGGAATGTAAAACAATCCTCGCAAAATCGGAGTATTTGTGAGATGTGGGATCATGCAATCCTCATAGGATCATGCAATCTGTATAGTTTTTTTACAGTGTGTTCTTTGATTTTGTTTTCTTGTTTAGAGCTGTCAAGAATGGCTACCTGTATTGTTGTTTCTTTGAAGGGGATTCTATCCCTTGTACTTTGTTTCTTGGTTTGAGCCTAATAAATTTTTGTGCACTTATCCAAAAAAAAAAAAAAAAAAAAAAACTAATGATATGCTGTTAGAGCTTAACTTATCCATCTCATCACTTTTACGTGGCGTGATGATGTTCCTTTCGCTGGATAGAAGCAATGGCTAAAACTTCTTCATGTTAATGCAGGGGGTATTAGATGCGTGAAGAATGTTACTATCCACGCTGCGTCTATATTATCCATCAATGCTGGGGATCACTGGTTAGGGATCGGAGCAGCTGATAACTCAATGTCGCTATTCCAGCGACCTCAAGAGAGACTTGGTGCTTTGTCTAGCACAGGGTCGAAGATGACTGGGTGGCAACTGTACAGAACACCTCAGAAAACAGTTGCTGTGGTACGTGCTTTATTTTTTTTCCTGCTGTTAGAAGTCCAGAATAATCGACTTCAATTATGGTTTGCATTCATTTAAGTTTTAGACATGCATATATGGTACAAGATTTAGGGTGTGGATACTGTAGAAGCGTTAAAATTGGGGAGATATATTTTGAAGGTTTTGATTCCGGAGAAATGGAAATGATTTCTGGTTTTCTGACTATATGATTCACAGTGGTCAAGTTCTAGAACCTAATCAATCATCATGTGTTTTTTGCCACTTATATTCCAGCCTGCCATCAATGACCGACACATAGACAGTATTCCCATTTGTCAGTTAGCAGATATGGGACACTTGGGACTTCTTCTACATGATAATCCTCCACGGCGGAGTTCTATTTGTTAGGACAAAGAAATCATTCCCTTGGCACAAACTTAGACGTGTAGACCATGATTACTTCCTTCATGGAACTTTACCATAACTGGCTTAAGTATGAGCGTTTCCGCATTTCCTTGATATCTCATGAAGCACCCTCATACCCTTGCAAGTGGTCATGTTGAGTATAGCTGCTCATTTGTCAACTCTTCTCTGCTCATTTGTCAACTCTTCAAGAGAGTCTTAGCATGTATTGCACATCTACGAAGTCGTTAGAGTTGACGGTTCATTGAGAGAAGAGAGTCATGTCCTTATTTGTTCAGTTTTAAATAGACTATTTGTTAAATTGTATACCGCTAACATTTTTTGCTTTATTTGATTGAGCAAAAAAACCTAAGAGTAGTCGTCTCTATTTGGTCTTCTCTTATTGGTTTGTGTTTTTTTGCTTTATTACTTCACTCGTGTAGGGTTTGCAAGTTTTTATTGAGGAAGTAGTAGCACCTGATCCTCGCATGGGATCTTTTTTTTGAGAAATTGAGATAAAGGGTCGTCTGCTAAGGAGAGACGAGATTCACCGTGGGGGTGTTGTTTGGAGAGGAAAAGGTGTGTAAGGTGTTAATTAACCTTCACACATAATCATTTATTTATATAAGAAGATAGTTCGTTACACAATATGATTAAGCAATGTGGGACTAAACACAATATACTAGTAGACAAGTATACTAGTATTCCAACACTCCCCCTCAAGCTGGGAAATAGATATCACACAAACCCAGCTTGTCACATAACATCTCCAACCGGGGCTTAAACAATGACTTGGTGAATATGTCAGCCAATTGAACACTTGTAGACACGAAGGGAGTTGCTATAACACCATCAGTCAACTTCTCTCGCACCAGATGACAATCAACTTCGATATGCTTAGTCCGCTCATGAAATACAGGGTTGGATGCAATGTGAATTGCTGCTTGGTTATCACAATACAAATTCATAGGCAATTGCACATTGAATCCTATCTCCTCAAGAAAAGATCGCACCCACACAATCTCACATGTGGTGTGAGCCATAGCTCTATATTCTGCCTCTGCACTAGACCGTGCAACTACGGTCTGTTTCTTACTCTTCCAATTAACAAGATTGCCACCAAGAAAAACACAATATCCAGTAGTTGACCTTCTGTCAGATGGGCCTCCTGCCCAATCAGAATCAGTGAAGGCCTCAATACGCAAATGACCATTAGCTCTATAAAATAGACCACGTCCAGGATGAGACTTGAGATACTTGACAATTCTAAGAACGGCCTCCCAATGTGGCAGACGAGGAGCAGACATAAACTGACTCACAATACTCACTGCAAATGAAATATCAGGACGTGTAATAGTTAGATAATTCAGTTTACCAACCAAACGACGATATTGATCAGGACTAGACAGTGCCTCCCCCTGATCAATGCATAATTTGACATTGGGATCCATAGGGGTATCGACAGGTTTCGCCCCCAACAAACCAGTCTCATCTAAGATATCCAGCACATATTTCCTCTGCGATAAACTAATACCATCTTTAGATCGTGCTACCTCGATACCTAAAAAGTATCGCAATCTACCCAAGTCTTTAGTATGAAATTGACTCTGCAGAAAGACCTTCAACGCATCAATACCTTTTTGGTCGTCACCCGTAATAATAATATCATCGACATACACAATCAATAACACTTTGCCTCGAGTAGATGTGAGAGAGAAAACAGAATGATCAGACTGACATCGATTCATACCAAATTTCAAAACTGCATCACTGAACTTGCCAAACCAGGCCCTGGGAGACTGTTTAAGCCCGTAAAGAGCTTTACGAAGACGACATACCTGAGAACGCTCCCCCTGAGCAACAAACCCAGGTGGTTGCTCCATATAAACTTCCTCAAGAAGGTCGCCATGTAAGAAAGCATTCTTGACATCCAATTGAAATAAGGGCCAACCAAGATTGGCTGCAAGGGAAATAAGAAGACGGACGGAACCAAGCTTCGCAACTGGGGAAAAGGTCTCAGCATAGTCAACACCATAAGTCTGGGTGTAGCCTTTAGCAACAAGGCGAGCTTTGTAACGCTCAACAGACCCATCAGGATGATATTTCACAATGAATACCGAGCGGCACCCCACAGTGGATTTTCCAAAGGGCAGAGAAACCAACTCCCAAGTCCCATTATCATGGAGTGCAGAGATTTCCTCCTCCATAGCTGTCCGCCACTCAGAAATAGACAAGGCCTCCTGAACAGTTTTAGGAACAAAGATAGAGGAAACAGAGGCAGTAAAAGCACGAAGGGTGGGGGACAGATGATCATAAGATACAAATTTAGCAATAGGATGAGAGATAGTACACGTGCGAATACCTTTACGAAGAGCAATGGGAGGAGAAGGTGGAGCAGTGGGGGCCAAAGGAGGTGGACTCGGATCTCTCAACGGAGGAGAAGGCGCAGCAGCAGGCGGAGGTGGCAGTGGTGCAGCTTTGGCACGGCGAACATATACCTGCATCGGGGGGTGCTGCTTTTGAGGTTGCCCAGAAGGCACCAAAATATGCATATACTCAGACTGATCTGCATGAGGTAAAGTCGGAAAATAGGGTAACGACTCATGAAACGTAACATCAGCACAGACAAACTCGCGATGCAGAGTTGGAGAATAACACCTATAACCTTTTTGAGTTCGAGAGTATCCCAGGAAGACACACTTGATAGAGCGTGGATCAAGTTTATCGCGGCCGGGATCAAGGGCATGAACATAACACGTGCACCCAAAAATTTTAAGAGGTAAAGAATATAAAGGACAATCAGGGTGCAAAATACTATAGGGAATCTGGCCCCCAAGAACGCGAGAGGGCATACGATTCACGAGATAGCCGGCAGTAAGGACAGCGTCGCCCCAAAAGGATTTGGGAACCGCCCGCTGGATTAAAAGGGCTCGGGCAACCTCAGTCAAATGACGAATCTTGCGTTCGGCAACCCCATTCTGTTGGGGAGTGCGAGAACACGAAGATTGATGAAGAATACCATGCTCATCAAAAAAAGCAGACAAAGCATTATAGAAATATTCACCAGCATTATCAGAACGAAAGATACGAAGAGAAACATCAAATTGAGTCTTTATTTCCATATAAAAAGATTTGAAAATGGAGTACAAGTCTGACCGATTCTTCATGAGATAAACATAAGTAAGCCTAGAATAGTCATCCACAAAAATAACAAAATACTGAAAACCACCACGTGATGAAACACGCACAGGACCCCAAATATCGGAGTGAACTAAATGAAAAGGACGAGACACACGACTCTCTACTCTAGGTGGAAAAGAAACACGATGGTGTTTACTGAATTCACAGACTTCACATGGCAAAGACTGAAGACTACGACACGACGGAACTAACTGTTTGAGAGTCTGAAGGGAGGGATGACCAAGACGGCAGTGATGTTCATAGGGAGATACGGAAGCCTGAAGAGCAACAGAGGCAGGAGGTTCGCCAGTGTCAAAATAGTACAGACCACCACGCTCAACACCGCCACCAATCTTCTTCCCCGTTTGGAGATCCTGAAATACACAATGACCAGGAAAGAATGTAACCGAACAATTTAAGGATTGGGTAAGTTTACTAACAGACATAAGACTATGGGGAAAATGAGGAACATGTAAAACAGAGTCTAAGGTAAGAGAAGAATGTAAAATAACAGAACCCAAACCAGTAATGTCAGAAGAGGAACCATCAGCCAAGGCGACACGAGAGGGCTTCACAAGAGGACGAGAACCAGAGAGGTGGATGGAGTGGCCTGTCATATGATCGGTAGCACCAGAATCAATAACCCACGGAGAATTAGAGGCTAGGCCAGCAAAGGTGGAGCCTTTCTGAGCGAACGTAGCAGTGGAGGAGGATGGCACATGAGAAAGTGGTTGGGAAATCAGGCGATGATACTCATCCTCGAGAATAGTAACAACACGTGGGACGGGGCTAGGCACAGACACAGAGCCATCATCCTCAGAAACGGTAACCTGATGAGCAGATGGGCGGCCATGAAGAATCCAACAAAAATCAACTGTATGATTAGTACCGTGGCAATAGGTGCAGGAACGAGACCCACGACCACGGGCACGACTATTATTACTACCAGAATCACGGCTACCAACAGACCTCACCGGACCACTGCTACCAGAATCACGACCAAAGCCACGGCCAGGAGGGCCACGACTGCCGCTCCCGAAACCTCGACCGCCACGGTCAAAACCCCGATAGGAAGTACCACCACGAGGAACCGTGGTAACCAAAGCCGAGCGGGCAGCAGGGGTCAAATCAACAGCACTGGGGTCAGGAACAGAGGCCTGGCGGACGCGACTGAACACCTCACTGAGAGAAGGTAAATCTCTATCACCCAAAAGATTAGACCGGATAGAATCATAGGCCGGCGAAGGTAACCCAAACAGAAAACGAGCCACCTGCAAGCGCTCACGCTGACGCTCCATAACCTGAATATCGGAAGAAATGGGCTCACAAGTGTTGAGCTCCTCACAAACACCGCAGAACTTGGCATAATACTCCTCTAAGGATAAGCTGCCCAGTTCCAGAGAAAAGAACTGGTGATGAAGAGCATAAGTCCGACGGAGATTATCAGCCCCAGAAAACATCTCCTTAACCTTCATCCATACCTTTTTTGCAGTAGATAAGAAAACCAGAGTATTCTTAATATTTTCCTCCATACTATTCCAAAGCTCAACACGAATCTTAGCATCTGCAGGAACCCAAGCACCATATGATGCGGCAGTCGCCGCGGGAGGGTCATCAGTAAGGTAATGGTATTCTGATTCTCCCACATAATAGACCTCAACAGCCTTAGCCTAAACAGCATAATTTCGACCATTCAACAACGTGGAGGTAATAGATAACCTCTCACGAGACCGAGAAGAACGACTAACAGCGGAAGTCACAGTACTACCTGTAGATAGAGAACTAGAAACAGATTCGGTGCCGGAGCCCATGTCAAATATATCAAGTAACCAAACAAGAAATTGAAGCAGGCAACAAGAAACTAGGCCAAGAACACAGAGGCAGCCACGAGCATCAACAAGTCACAATTACCAGCGAACAACAACAGTAAAAGACCAAGACCAAGAGGGAATCATGAACCCGAAGTAGCCAATCAGCAGCAAACAAATAACCCACAATCGAGAACAACTTAGAATACCATCAGCAAACAGAGGTGACATCAAAAGCTGATTGTAGAAACATAAGTGACATATCAGAGGTACAAAAAATATTTCACCACAGACCATCGATGAACACCAATCCCCATCGAGAACAACTTGGCACAATCAAGGACGAAGAATGAACAGATTGTATCTTAGAAAATCACCTTAAATCACATCGCCAAGAGACAAGCAAATTAAATAGGGGTTTCTGATCGAAAATGGTAAGATCGACGCCAACAATCGCGTGAACAGTATGATGAACAGTGCGCGTGAACAGTACAGATGAACAGTTGCGTGAACAGTACCGATGAACAGTTGCGTGAACAGTACCCGATGAACAGTGCATGAACAGTACCGATGTACAGTCGCGTGAACAGTGGTGTTTTAGGGTTTTGATGAGTGTGGGTAAGTTGTTTTAGGATTCTAAACGGTTTGGGTAGGTCGTTTTAGGGTTTTTTTTGTTGGTTGCCGAGAATGGGTGGCTAGGGTGGGAGGCGGCTATGTTGGTGGCTGTCAGAGGTGAGGGTTTAGGGTTTCAAGGGCGGTTTAAGAACCCGCTCTGATACCATGTTGTTTGGAGAGGAAAAGGTGTGTAAGGTGTTAATTAACCTTCACACATAATCATTTATTTATATAAGAAGATAGTTCGTTACACAATATGATTAAGCAATGTGGGACTAAACACAATATACTAGTAGACAAGTATACTAGTATTCCAACAGGGGTTAGAGATAGAGGAAACTAGCCTACCAAGGGCAAGTACAAAGGTATGCTTGCAAGGAGCACAGGAAGGGAAAAGGACCGGTCCGAGGTTGCGAAAAGTGATTTTTCGCTAAATGTCAGACAGATCATTGAGGGATTAGCCTACGAGTTGTTGAGAGGGGTAAAGTAGGATATAATGGAGGAAGATTTTATCATGTATTTGTAGAAATATATCCTACACTAACAAGGTGCTCTCAAGGGAAAGTGCAAAAATGTGGGGAATCGGGCTGACCGGGAACGGGTACATTGTGCGGTAAAAAGATCGGAGATAAATGAAACTTAATTCTCATGAGGATAGGTATTTAGAATGATTCTAAGGTTATTCCTAGGTATCCCCATGATTCCTGGGTCAAACGGGCCTTGCCCTCATCGGTTACACTTGATGCTTAAAAATGGACCATCGATCGTAGGGCTGTCCACGGGTCGGATTTGTTCGGGTTTGGGTCGGGTTGGACCCGACCCGACTTATTTGTCGGATTTGGAAATATGCACCCGAAACCGACCGAACCACTGGTCGGGCTCCGACCGAAATGTTTTCGGGTTGAAGTTGTCGGGTTCGGTCGGGTCGTCGGACTGAACACAAAAAAAAAAAAAAAAAAAGGGGGACTTCATACAGAAATCAAGAGATGACCCGAAAAAAAAAATATATTTCATACCGAAATCAAGAGAGAGAGAGAGATCAAGGAACCCATATACATACAGATCGAGGAACATCAGTAACATCAATTTCTATTTCAAAACATAAATACTACAAAAATTGCAGGTTGAACAAGTGCACTCCGAGAACACCGTCGTCGTCGACAGAGCACCGTCGTTGTCGTCGTCGTCGTCGTCGTCAATTAAAGAAAACCAGAACGGCGGACGAATCCCAAGAATCCATGCACAGATCGAGTGAATTTTAAAGCGAATGGAGGAATCTTTGTGTGGGAATTTGGAAACCCTAGGTTTCAGTCAAGGTGGAGATTGAAAGTGTGGAGTCGATTGGGGTTGGGGGTGGGTGTTTCCGTATGGAGAGAGAGAGAGAGAGAGGTGGGTGTCTCCGTTTGGAGCGAGAGATAGAGAGAGATGCGGCGGAAGTGTAGAACTGGAAATGGAAGATAGGGGCATAGGGTTTTTTTGCCTTATATAGTACTAAGTCGGTCGGATCGGGTCAAATGGAAAAAAAATCCCATGCATCCGACACCCGACCGACACACAATTTTTCTCAGATCTGGACCTGAATCCGACCGATACACCCGATCGGAACCGTCCGTTACCTCTGTTTTCTGGTCGGGTTGGGTCGGGTGGTCGGGTACGTGGACAGCCCTAATCGATCGGGGGCATATCTGTAATTTTTCTAAGAAGAGACCCCACTTATTGTGGGGTGAGGAATTGATTTAAAGTATTCGGAGAGTTTTTCTAGAGAAATCTCCACAAATCGAGGTCCGAAAAGTCATTTTTGGAAGTTCTGGGGCCTAAAGAGAGTCAAGCAGCAAACTTGTAATTATTCCAAAGGTGCTGCTGCCTTTTAAGGAAGCGAAAATGCTCCCTCATACCAGAAAACACGATAACAAGAGGGGGAGAGAGCGGTTTGGCCATAGCTTGGCCATCTTCGATAAGTATCGCGTCCCGTTTGTTGCAAAAATTTGCACGCGGGACATAGATTCGGATATCTTGTATAATTTCAAGCCTTGGGTTGCATGCACAAGGGTTTTTCTTCAAGATTCAGAAAAAGCTCTAGGTAAACTTTGAGATCTCCTTGCTTGATTCACCATATAAGCGATTCTTGAACCTATTCTTTGTGTAAAGTTTTGAAGTTGGTCTAGAAGAGCTGAACGAAATGAGCTTAGAAATAGCATAATTAGGCTATGAGGTTGAACTAATACTTGATGCTGTGGCCCATCATAGATCGATGTGAACATCATGAACTGTCCTATAAGAAAACCAGTCATTGCTGCTACCCGTTTCTGGATGTCTTTTTTAAATCCTTGTTCAATGGATGACTATGAACTCTTGGCTTTGAATCACGCATGAATTGGTTGAGTATTAGTAATGTTACCATGGTAGGAGATTCAAATATGGTGTATGTATAGCCGTATGCGTAGGTTTGGGTAAAATTTTGAGTATGGGCATTCTTTGAATGTGATCAAATGTGATCAAATCATGATATATGGTTGGAAAATAGACTTGGTGATTGAAACTATCATTGGGCTGGTTGAATTGCCCCTTGATTAGAAAAACTTGGGAATTCGGCCTCTTTTTTTTTTTTGAAAAAACGAGTCCAGGTTTAATATACGCAAAGCTGATGCCGAATTTTTTAGAAAATTCTTTGGCAAGGAGAAGTCCACAAACCTTGTGAGACGTTTGAAAAAGAGTTCACAAATCGGTAGAGAGTTCCTTTTTTTTTTTTGAAAGGTGGATAGTAAAATGGAGGGATGAGTTTTCTGAAGGCTTAGGATGCCTTATTTAGGCAAAGACAGTTTTTTTTGGTTAAGGAGAACAATTCGGGATTGCGTACCGCTTATCTTTTGGAGTACTGAAAATAGACTATATTGGCCTCTCTATTCTTCCTGAAGAAGAAAGTGGTGAAGGAGTTTTTTTTTCTTCAAGATGAGATAGGAAAGGTTGGTTCAAAAGATTGAGTACTTGGATGATTGACAACTATGGATCTCGAGTCTCATACCATGTTGAGCTTTATTGGAAGGATGCACATAGAACATTTGTTTGTTATGCATACAAGGTTGTAGGAAGCATACCTTACTTGCTGCTTTCGTTCCTTTCTTTTGGGCAGAGTGGGGATGGAGACTCCTCGCTCCAGCGGTGATTTTAACCGTCCAGGAGAGAATGGGGGTGGGCGGAAAGGCCAAGCTAGTGGTGATCCTGGTGCTAGCTCTTCCTCTTATTCCGCCTGCATTATTTAGGATGAAGAGGAATTTGATGATCTGGATTTCCTTTCAGAGAACCTCAGTTAATCTGCGGCTGAGATAGATGCTATGGCAGCAGGACTTGTGACCCCTGAAGTCCAAAACAGTGAGGAGTTTGGCGATCCAGGTGGTGTTTCAGTGAGTTTCTGCTCTTCCATTGCAGTAGTGGACGAAATGATAGTTGAAATTGAGGCCTCTGAGGTACAAGGTTGTGAGGCGAATATTCTGGTAGAGGACAGTGAGACTTCTGAGAATGAAGTGACAGTTATTTCGCCCAAGAGGAAACGCCACAAGCCCAACAAGGTTGAGGTTTTTGACAAAGATACCGGGCTCGGTTGGCTGTCGGGGCGACTCCTATTGTTCTTGAGGCCTGTCACCTATCCCCTTTCCTTCAGGATCTCTCTCATTTCATCCCTTCGTTTATGCTCCGGGTAAGGTTCCCCCAGATATGGAAAGGTTCATTTCAGAGAGGGATGGTAACTTCCTTCGGTTAGCTCCCCGTTTCAATTCAAGGTATAGAAGCTATTTGAACAGGATTGGTTTTGACTTCTTTCCACGTATTAAGCCATTCAAAGGTGGAAACAACTTGGAGCATGCTCTTTTCGAGCCAACACACTCCACTTGCCTGGTTTTGAATTGGGCCCGACCCCTCTAGATTGGTTCATGATCACCGGTTTAAGGGTCTCCCACCAGAACTAATGCTGAAGTCTTAAAGATCAACTGTAAAAACTGGCGGCTTTGAACCCTCTGACTTTAGAAGCGGTAAGATCAAGTCAGTCATCTATGTCCGACCAAAGCCTATCATTCGAAGGCTCCAGCTAACAATGTGGATTTGTGCAAAAATGCCGCCGCCTGGTGCTTTTCCTACTTTTTGGTTTCTTCCCTAGAGAAAATGCCAGCTTCTCATGTGATTGGGTGAGTGTGCTGGAGCAGGACGAAATCTGGCGGGTGTGGACTGGGGCAGTTTCACCTTCTCTTCTTTCCTTAAGGCCATGAGGATTCGTGCGTTCGTGGTTTGTTACAGTTTTAGAGCTGCTAGTTTTGGGAATATGCTAGAGTCGGAAGGCCAGCCATTTCTGCTGTGACCGCTAACCGTTTTCCTAGGGCTTCCCATTGGGCCGATGCTAAGACAGTCTATGTGGCGATTAACTTGTTGACCCACCGAGTCGAACTAGATGGCTTGACACCCCCAGATATCATTTGGCGGCCTTATGATGGTTTTGTTTGCCCTGACGAGTCAGCCTGTGAGAGGGCCAGACAATATTCAAGGATGAGGTGTTTTTCCGTCAGGTATCCCACTCGGGAGGTTTACTTGGACGAGAGGTGTACCATGCAGCTCTCTGGTGCTTTTTCAGCCCCTGCATCACCTCCTCTGACTCTTTTGGTGAGGTGAAGTCTTTGGGAGCTTTCTTGATGGCTTTTGACCTTTGTGCTGAGGGTGACAGTGCTAGAAACTTTCCTTGGTCAGTTGATGAGTACTTTACTTGGAACAAGAGGGGTGTCCATAGGAATGTTGTCGGAGTCAACAGTATGAAGGGTGGCAAAGCCTCATTTTTTCTATAATAAAAAAATTAAAAAAAACCTGGCTGAATTCCCAAGTTTTCCAATTCGAGTAGTAATTCAACAAGCCCAATGATAATTCCAATCACCAAGTCTCACATTCAAAGCATGCCCATACTCAATTTTTTATAGAAACCTATACATACGGCTATACATACACCATTTTTGAATCTCCTGCCTTAGTAACTTTGCCAATACTCAACCAATTCATGCGTGTTTCAAAGCCAAGAGTTCATAATCATACATAGAACAAAGATTACACGAAGAATCAGCTCAAGAATCGCTTAAAACAATGAATCAAGCAAGGAGATCTCAAAATTTACCTAGAGCTTTCACCGAGAATCTTGAAGAAAAATCCTTGTGCACGCAACCCAAGGCTTGAAAGCACCCCGAATCTACGTCCTGTGCACGATTTTGGGCAACAAACAGCGCCCGAAACTGATCAAAGATGGCCAAACCTCCCTTTTGCTGCCGTGTTTTCTAGTATGGGGAAGCATTTTGCTCCTTAAAAGAAAGTACAACTTTTGAAATAATTAGAAGTTTGCTCTTTGACTATCCTTAGGCCCCAGAAACGACTTTTCGGACCCCAATTTGGGGATATTTCGCTAGAAAACTTTTTGAATGCTATAAATCGATTCCTTGACCCATAAGCAGAGTCTCTTCTTTCGAAAATTATGGATATGTCCCTAGTGGGGCCCGATAGCTCGTTTTTACGCATTGAGTGTACCCTTCATGGGCCAGGAAAGCCCATTTGATCCATGAATCATGGGGACGCCTCGGAATAACCTTAGAATCATTCTAAATACTTATCCTCGTGAGAATTAAGTTTCACATTGTCTTCGAAATTTTTACCCCACAGCGTATTGGTCCCAGTCGGCTCGATTCCCCACATTCATGTGCTCCTTGCAAGCAATCATATCTTTGCACTTGCCCTTGCTGGGCTATATTCCTCTATCTTTAACCCCGACGGTGAATCTCATCCCCAATAGTTTGTCCTAAGCAGACGATACTTTTTCTCAAAAAAAGATCCCCAATGAGGACCCGATATGGGTGCCACTCTACTTGCTCGATAAAACCTTGGATACCCTACTTGAGTGACATAATAACGTAAAAAAGACAAACCAAAAAAAGAAGACCGAAATATAGAAAACTATTCGACAGGTTTTTTTGCTCAATTGACTAAAGCAAAAACCCTACTTGAGTTTTTTTGCTCAATCAAATAAAGAAGGCTATGCAAAAAAGACGCAAAAATAGACTACTCTCCTCTATGTTACATGGATCCTTCATTTTGGCTCAAGTACCCGTGTCGATGTGTCTAACACCCGTATCATTTTGGACACTCGGTTCCTCTAATTGTTAAGATGCTTTCAGAAAAGGAATATCAAATTAGCTAGAAAAGTGATATTTCAAGTATTTTACATAGACAAGAAATAGGGAAAAATAGCAAAAACATAATTTTCTTAACCCTTTTTTGTTTGAATACATTTGTAAACTTAGTTTATGGTTCACAATCTGGGAAAATTATGCAATATATAATACAAACAAGAGTTCAAGACGTGTCTCCATACCCGTATCCAAGTTGGGGACGCATATCCACGTATCCTAAGATTTAAGTTTAGGAAGGTCCGACGCTTGGACTTGCACCCACACGCGATACTCGCGCCCAAGTCCATGTAATATAGAGTCTCTCCTTACTCTATAATTTAGTTCTTTCTTGTGTTATTTTTGTGTTATTGTGTCACTCAATGGGTTTTTGCTCACTCCTACTTGACTGACAAATAACGCAAAAATGAAGAGTAACTTGCAAAATTGTTAACCTCACCAACAAACTGCTGCAACTTTAGTTAGCACTAAATTGTATGTCAACCAAAAAAAAAGCATTGTCCCAAAAGTATCTTTTGAGGTGTTTAGGACACAAGTACATGTCTATCGAGCCGCAACCTTTGTTATAGAAAATAACCTACTCCTGGTGGCGTGTCCAACATGTAACTCTACGAGTCCTAGGCATTGGCTGTCACTGCCAGGGCAACTAAACTTGAGTTTTGGTGTGTCATATACACCAAGAAAAAGGCGAAACCGTTGGGATCTTTTATCAGTATGTTTCTTGCATTTTTGTCTCTCTCTGCTGTGAGATTGCCTAAATTCTCATCCAACTTGGTCTAATTGCGTCTTTTGACTCTCATCAGGTGCGTCCTATCTCTAACCTTTTACCTATTTGTTTTCAGAGAAATGATTTCCGTATGTGAAAAATATGCTCGTTACATTTAGATATTTCGTGACTGCAAAATATTTTCTAGTTGAATCAAATAGTCCAGAAGTCATTGGTTAATTAGAGCGTAGTGTAACAGGGCTGGCTTGAATCTGGACCTTCAAATGCAGTCTCGTTGGAAACATTGAAATTTTCATTTGTTGGCGATATGTTTTTTATGTAGTATTTACTATGTAGTGCTTATATGATAGAGAGTTAAACTGCTTTAACTAAATTCATCATATCGATTCTTCAGGTACGATGTGTGGCATCAGACCTTGAAAGGAAAAGGATTTGCAGTGGTGGTCGTAATGGGCTGCTTAGGTTATGGGATGCTACCATCAACATCTGAATTTCTCTTGTACAGTATATGTTTATGAGTGTTGTAACCTTGTATTTTTCTCAGATAGAATGTTTTTTTTTTGAAAAAAGATAATGCATCAGAATGCAGTTTTGCCCTCCTTTTTGGAACACTGAAGTTGTGCCAATCATTCCGTGCCAAGAGAACGTGATGATGATTCGACGGTTATGCTGGTTTTGACACCAATTGTTGCTCTTAACATGTGGCTAGGTTTTTGTTATATTGCTAAAATTAAAGCACACAAGCTAAATATTTCAAATTCTTGACCCTTTTTTTTTTCCCCCTTTTCCTTTCTCTCAGCATCTTTAATTCCTACCTCAGCTATAATGAGGCATTTCAATATGACGATATGTTCACTGCTTGCTTGTCGAGTTGAGATGTTGCGTTATCTCTAAATGCACTTTAGCAAAAAAGCGAAGTCTGTTGGGTCCGTTGTGCGAAAAACCCTAAATTTAGCCGAGGAATATGGTTGTACCACCCTTTTTGGTCTTCAGAATTGGCGATTGTTATGAAGGTTCATGAAATTGGTGTTTAGTGCTAGTACTTAACAGGTGGATTGTTTTTTTCCGAGAAAAGGCATGACTTCCATATGGCACTAGTAACAGTTTGCAGGAGGCAAAGTGAACAAACAGAACTCGGTCCAGCCAGAAAAATAGGAACTATGATAGATATCTGCATCCTCTTCCTAGCAAAGACATTTTCCAAAAAATTTGCAAACTCTTGTAATTGGCGCGAAATAAATTCATCACTACTAGTTCTGCAAGGGCATGAGCCAATTGAACTTCATTATTAGAAACTTTTGTAAGTTCACAAAAAGTGATTTGTCACCGCTCATTTGAAAGATTCTGCTACAAAATTTTATCAGAAAGATTCTCTACCTCTCATCGTTGAGTTAGTTTGAATCAATGTAATTATAGTTGTTAACAAAGGACGATATAATGGCCAGGCAAACAATCTTAAGTTTCGTTTGTCGAGGGCTGGAGCTGTAACAGGCATTGGATACAGTGGCAAGAAAGCAAGCCATTTGGTCGATGTGCAATAACGGGCACTCCTCCCCAAAGACTCGAGGCATTTCAAGCTCTAGCGGCACGCAAGGTGGCCAGGTTGAGGTGAGGAATAAGGCTATCCGGATTAGGACTTTATAATGAAGGGGAGAAAATATCACTTGGCTTTCTTGGGAGGAGGGAGAAACTATACGTCTAGGATGCCGTCGAGGATTTAAACCTTCTGAAACCTTACATTACTGTGCCACTGTATAAGTCAATTGCGGCAATAGACAGTGGCTCTTAGCGCATCTCCAAGCAACAATATATATCTTTCATTTACCCTTTTTATTACAACAAAATGTGTTTGGGTTAATTTATAACAAAACAGTTACTTTTGTAAGTGGGCAACCCACTAATTTTCTCCAGTTTCAGAACCCTAGCCAAGCGCTATGCATTTTGAAACCGCTCGTATCGTATTGAATTGGATGGAATCGGGTTGGTTAGTCGGATTGTTCCTCACTTCTAATCTATACACATACATATACACTTGCTTAGGATACAGAAGTTGTTAATGATACAGAAGTAGTTAATTCCACGGGAATAAATTGCACATTATCCTGATATGCCTCAATAGCCCTCCCTAGTATTTGACTTTGTTTAGACTTCTCCATAGTCATTTAGCTTTCTTAAACTACCCTCTTAGAGCATCCACAGTCGAATAAGCAAAAGTGAATAATCGAAACATGTCACATCAAATTTTGATTATTCATTATAGAGGTTGTTGAAGTTAACAATGCCAAGTCCCACATTGGTTATTTTTTGTCCATAATCAAAACTAAGCCAGTTGTCCTTCCCTTCAAATTATTCACAGCTATTTCATCCCCAAAAATTTTCCTGTTGTTTGCTTTAGTCCAATTCTTTCTAGCTGTTTTGTCCCCTTGTTTTCCCTCCATTCACGCCTACTACCATTGTTAGCTATTTTGTCTTCTTTCATCCTTCAATGGAAACAGAGAATCAAATATAGAAAAGGAACCTGTAATTTGTCGCGCACTTTACCAAAAATATAGAAAAGAAAAAGAAGAGAGAAGATGGGTACCTTAATCCGGCGATGGTGAGTTGGATTCCAGTCGATTGAGAGGGACGACCTTCAATTTGTGGTAGACAGAGAAAGCAATGGTGAGAATATTGAAGAGGAAAGAAGAGAACCCAAAGGACAGAGGAGAGAGAAGGCACGTTGGACGTGCACCCAGTTTTTTTAGCCGACCAATTAAGACACGCGTGTTGCCCAAGTAAGAGGCCTCCAAGTTGTAGTAACTTGTGTAAGGTGGAGTCCACTTAATTTGATTATTAGCAAAATATTGTTAGTTTTGATTATTTAAAGGCCAAAATTTGATGAGTTGTTAAGATGTTGCTAGGTTTGATTATTCCAATGTGAGCACTTTTTTAATCAACCATTGCTAACTTTTAACAATTTTTTGTTTTGATTATTCCATTGTGAATGCTCGTATTGACTCCGTATAATCCACATTCCACTTCAATTTTTTTCATTCCTAATCCAGTTCAATACTCCACTATCACACGATCCCAACAAAAAAAAACTTAATTTGTCATTTGATTCTTTGTCCATTGTTTTGTTTAATTTGTTTTTGTCTTAATTTCACTTTAAAAAAGATGAAATTACATAAAGACCCCCTCATCTATACGTTTTGGACACGGAGATCCCCTAACGTTTAAAACCACCCATTTAGACCCGCTCATCTATATAAAATAAAAAATTAGCTAACTCTGTTAATAGAATGAGGGGAAATGACGGTGTGATTGAGAACAATATGTCTCAATTGCCCTTCCTTGTAATTAGCTTTGTTTTTACTTCTCCATAGTCATTCAACTTTTCTAAAGGAGGGAGAGAATAGTAGAGAAGTGAGAGTTACCCTATTTGTGAGAAACTTGAAATTCAAGTGAGATTTGAGTGACGGTGTCACATCCGCAATATTTAACATATCTATAATAACAGTCCTTTTCTTCTAAGGACCCCTGCCCTGCATTTTAACTAAAATGCGGACCTCCCCATTCTCGATTGAATTTCGATGATTCGAGCTACTCAATGTGATTAGAATGTAATTTTAAGGGTACCCGCGAGAAATCGGCAAAAAAAAATGACAGGAAAGAGCTTCATCCGAACAGTTTTTTATTGGACAGTTCAAATTAAAATTACTCAAATCAAGTCATTCCCGACCTTTTTTTTTTTTCTGATTTCTTTCGAATACCCTTAATTTTACGTTTTGAACACATTGATTGGCTCAAATCATCGAAATCGATCGAAAAGGTGGAGTCCGCATTTTAAGAGGTCTGCATGTGAAACAAACAGTCTATAATAATACCTTTACTGAGGTGAACCTGAAAATGATGACAATTTTAATATACTAGTTATAATATCTTTTTGGATGATTTTAATATAAATTTTGGATTAACTTATCTATGCATTTTTGAGTACTTTAAAAAGTTTATGGCGATAATATCTCAATTTCAAGTAAACCGTGGTTCAAAATTGAAACTAAACCACCTTTGAATGGTTTGGATTGGGTTTGGTTCTATAAATTTTGTGTGGCCCGGTGATCCTTGCTTTGAGCTTCTCTTCTATGGGTCTGTGGGTTGCCCAGCTTTCTTGCCCTTACCTACACAGTGAACGCACGACTAAAATCTAGTCGGAGTTTGCCCGGCAAGGCCCTTCGGCAATAGGATGAGAATGTGCAGAGAGCAAAGCAAGAGACTAGGATTTAGTGTGAGATTTGGTGTGTACCTCTTTAAGGCTGCATCACTTGATATTTATAGAGTCTACTTGGCTTGCTCTCCAAGTACAAACATGTGCCTTGCACGGGTCTGCTGGCGTCATTGTGACGTCACTGATAAGATCCGAAACCCGTTTCTGGAATGAGCTGGCGCCCCCATGTGCGCCAATCATTATCCCTTGGCTTAACCGTTTCTCGTGCGTGGGGTGGTATAGAGAAGGGCAAAGCCCCGTCTTCGGCCGAGCCAAGTGGCGGGCGGCTTGGAGAGAGGAGGAAGCGATGAAGTCATTTATCTAGGTCTCGACTTTAGCCGAGCCGGAGATCCTTCTCCAAACTTCAGTTATTGCTAAGCTTGGGCTTTGAAAGTACTAGGACCTCCTTCAGCATAGCCTCGGTCCATATTTGTCAGACATGTAGTCCAAGCCATTTGGTTCGACCTACTACAAATTTTATAAGTTGGTTTGATTTTCTAGTTTCTTAATACGTAAGTACTAGAGTAATTTGGTTCTTGCTTGGATTATTATATAAAATCGGTCCAATCCGTGCTTCACTCCTACGGTTCTACTAAGCATCACGAATTTGTTAACGTCAGGAGGGTCTCGGATCTAGTCTAACTTTTTGGGACCGCTGGAATTATATTACTTGTATCAATACGTTTTGTTTGGGTCTTTTACCTTGCCGCCCAAGGAGTAATCTCTCCGCTTTCCATTGATCCGTTGGCGATATTACTCTCGGACAGAGCTAGAGCTAGATGTTTTTAGACGAGTTCCTTGGCGTACAAAGGCAGAGGAAGAGGGAGAGAGGGTTTTACGGTTCAATCAAAAACGGCAACTGCTCGCATCTCCTATTCGCCGTCGACTTCCACCGCCTCTCTCCGGAGACCCCGTCTGCGGCTACGTCGTCTCTTGATGATCCGAACCCTAACTGACCTTCGTGAAAACCCTAACGGGGAAGACGGTCAAGTTGAATCGAGTGGAGATTTTTATCGATTTATACCTTTCCAAATAACTATTTGTCAAAATATACCTTTTTTCAAACTATTTTTAAAAATAGTTCAAAATGCACATTCCATATGCGTCACACATATGGGATGTGCGTTATCCGAGCTGGCATATGGGAGCTTGGCCAGCTAGATATCCAACGTGTATCACGCATACCTAGTATGCATCATGCATATTAAATGTGAGTGATGCGTTATATATATTCTCCAACAGTCATTAAGTAACGATCAATTTCGACGATTTCATTCAGGAAAAAAAAAATAAGAAAATGGAGAGAGTTCTCATAGAGGTGTCAATGTTGATGAATGGGACATGCGTTTTTTTTGCTCCCAAAGAGTGGAGAGAGTTCTCACAGCAAACGGAGTTATTGAACGACCGGTGGAGTATAACAAGGGGACACATTGCACCTGCACCCCCCTTAGTTGATGATGCATCTGCACCCCCACCAGGTGATCAAGTTAAGGGAAATTTGAAGGCTTCGGGGTTTCTAACAAGAGCCTAGCTACGATACATAACAGCAATTTGAAATAGACTTTGGTGAAAAATCCATCTTCAGGGTATAACACAAAGTCCTTTGCGAATATGGTTTAAGTTTTTTGAAGGTTAACTTGAACCAAGTTTAGTTCTTACAAACTACAAAATAAAAATTTAAAAACACAGATTTCAAATTAAAACAAGTACAAGACCACATGGCTCTATACATATGTAAATATCTTACTACTACCGATTACAAATTCATTCTTGAACTTGACGCTTCTGCCTTGCTTCCGGAACATTTTCTTCGATTATGTCCTTCTTGTCCACACAATGTGCATGACTGTCGGTGTGATGGTTGGTGCTCAATCCAATCCATCTCGTTCCTGAACCGTGTCACTTGGGGTCGCCCTCGCCCCCGGATACGTTCTCGATCTGGAATGATGGTTGGCCCATTGATTTCAGGCCAATACGCCTTGTCATGCGGGGGCCTAAATGGTTGAGAGGCATACATTTGTATAATTGATTTGAGTGACCAAACATCGCTGAAGTAATCGAAAGGGGAAATTTTCATGAACATACACGTCGCAAGCACATGCGAGCACGGCATCTTCCATTGTTGAAACTTGTTGCAACTGCACATACGATTGGTCATGTCAACTGAATGTCTATGATTTCCTTTATATGGGCTTGTCGGATTCATTGGAGTCTGCACCTCGTAAGTTTGTGTCGTGCGGTCAAACTCAATGACCTGGTGTCTCGATGCCTTATTCCTCCAATGTTTGTACTTTTTTATGGCAAACGTGCTCCAGTTTCCCCCCGTCTCAATTTTTTTCCGTGCTTTTACGGCTCTGTCATTGAAATAGTTAACGCTTATGTAAAATGTCATCATAACCGTTCCCATTATGGGCAGGTGCCTAGCTTCTTTTAGGACCCGATTCAAGCTCTCTGAGATGTTTGTTATTTCTGATCCATAACGCCTACCTCCATCATGCGCGAATGACCATTTCTTTAAAACCAAATCCTCCGTCAGTTCCTTGTAGACCTTTTCCTCGTCGCCGAACTTTTTAGTCTTTTCAAGCTGAGCTTTAAACTTTCGTTTTTTGGATTTCCATGGCTGTAACTTTTACTTGGTTGCCCACAATTTTGTTGAACCTCCTCATATAGTTTGGCCCAATGTGACGGGCACAATAGCGATGATAAGCATGGGGGGGTCTCCAAAACGGATCTCCTTTGATGTACGACAATAGACTAGTATGCCTGTCTAAAATTAGACACAATTCTGTTCGATTGGTGACAAAATGTCTGAGGCAGGATAAGAACCACCCCCAATTATCAGCATCCTCCTTCTCCACAATGGCAAATGCAATAGGGAATATTTGATTTTCCGCGTCCTGACTCACAGCAACCAAGATTACGCCCTTGTACTTTCCTGTTAAGAAGGTACCATCAATGCTTATCACAGGCCTGCAATGTTTGAACCCTTCGATGCCCGGCCCAAATGCCCAGAAAAAGACGATCGAATGTGCGGCATCCTGGTATATTTGTATCTTTCGACACCAAGATGTACTCCGTACCTGGATTTTTAACTTTCACCGCGGCTAAGAAACTTTTGACTTCTGCGTACGACTCATCCCAGTTCCCAAAATTCTTGCTATAGCAATTTGCTTCGCAGCCCAAGTCTTCACATACGATGGTTGGAATCCCTCTGGCCTCTCTAAAATCATTGCTTGAAGGACCTTCACCTTCGTGCTTGTGTCTTTTTTCACAATAGGGGCGATAATTTCAGAAATGAACCGTGCGTCAAGATTATGATGATCTTGGGTTACACTCTCCGCAACACAAGTGTGTGGTCCTGCGTATCGATTGATTATCCACTCATCGGCATCCTTACACTTTTTGGCTCTTAGTCGCCACAGACATGGGACCGGGTTTTTGCATTTGTACACCAACATAGTCGGTGACGATGCTGATGTCTTAACCACATTATTCTGTTGTATGCTATACTTCTTCACTGTATTCTGAACCTCCTCCTTTGAAAAGAAAACCTGCCAATAAAGTTCTATTGAGCTCATATTGTTTCAGAGGCGGCTGCACATTGGTTGTTCCATGGTCACATGAACACCCAATAATTTTTTTTTGCTCATAATACATGTAATAATTATGGGTTAACATTTCTTTGAACACCAACTCAAATATTAATGAACACCCAATTCTAATATTCTTGAACATCTAACCCAAAAATAATTCAACACATAACTCAATCAATTGAACACTCAATCACAACCTAATCACAACTCATCAATTTAGGTAATTCATATTTGAACACCTAACGACAAAACTCACAATCCTAATCGAAAAAATATTGAAAGAACAGAGAAAAAGAAGAATCTATTGGTTTAAATATCATGCTCTGCATTCTCTCTCCATCTCTATTGTAGATGCTCTAAATGTGTTATTTTCGCATAACTACTTTTCTTTTCTTTTTGTTTAGTTAGCTTATAGAATTACGGACAAAGTTTTAAAAAAAAATTCAACTACATTGCATAACCCCGTTAATTTGAATAATATTCCTTCTGAATTTGAGACTACGATAAAAAATCTCATCACGTCATCCTAACAAACAACGTACTTTCGAAAAGGTTGGCCCCAATGTTCTCGCTATAATTTTTTTCAAAAGAGTTTTAGTAGATTAATACGCCAGTTAAACATTGGCATAAGAAGTGAGAATTTTTCTAGGACAATTGCAAAATTTAACTCCCTCCATTTTCGGAACATTGTCTACTGCGCAACACAACAACTTCCAAAACAAATAGATTTTTTGTTTAAAAATATAGTATATGTATGTTATGTTTTCATTCTCTTCATAGTTAATTTTTTTGAAATAAAGGTTAAGTTTTTTTGTCCACACTGTCTATACTAATATATACTTCATCTAGTAGGGTAACAGAGTTAAGATAATTTTTGAACACCCTAATACAAATTCTTGGAGCCGCCACTATATTGTTTCACATTGTACTAAAAAAATGACTTCATCAAATTTCGAGTAATAATAAATACATGTCCCTTAAATAGCTCACAATGTCCATCCAACCCAATGTGACTCTTATTAGGCATTTGCGGACTAGGGTCCACGATATTCATCCATGTGTCATCGGTGAACATGGAACTTGGCGTCTCAAACTCAGGAATCTCGTGTTCTTCGCGGTCCTCGGCCTCTAAACCCTTATCAACATCCTCCTCGGAGCTTTGTGAGACCTCATCGTCATCTCCAAGATTACTGTCAAATGCGCTATCGTGTTCCACGTAGTCGTTGTGTTGCTCGAAGATGGTGGAAAGTGTCAAATATTGTTGTTTAGAAGGATCCCTTTCATTCGACCTATGAGACCGTTGAGTGGAACGATGGATAGGGAGACTATTGGACTGTGATCCCCTGACTTCTGGTCTGAAATTATTATCGTCAAGAACTTCCGTGTACAGAGTGGGGGTGTAACTGGATATGTCGTTAGCAACATCGAATATTATATTGACGCCATTATCGTCAACGACTTCAACCCCAACGTATGTATACATTGTGTGAGGGAAGCTAAGAGTTGGATAGGCATATGTTATTTTCATCATCGTACTCGGCAATCTTCCTGCATTACTAATAAATTGCCTCAAATATGTGAGTTATCCCACGCGGTATCGATAATAATAGAACAGTACCCCCCGCGTACGATGGACCATTTGGCTGCTGGACTACCTGACCACTGACATGTACGCACATTATACGTTCATTACAAGAACTGGCCATATTTTTGCGAGTAATGAAAATAAATATCGGATTCTGATTAGTGGATGAGAGGATCCCTTATATAATACAACAGCATAATGCACATACCATATGCGTGATGCACATACCATGTGCATGACGCAATAAATGTGCCCCCCCCCCCCCCCCCCCCCCCCCCGCCCTGCCATGGCAGGAGAATCTATGCAGGAGAATCTATTAGCTTTGAATACGTATGTGCATCATGCATATGGTATGTGCGTGAGGCAATATTTCTGGCTCCCTCCTACAATGGCAGGGGAATCCGACAGCTTTGAATCATACTTACTACTGTTCTTTGAATTAGACTTATTACCGTTCAATACTATTACACACTTTCCAACAGCTTTGCATCAAATTTTCCTATATGCATCACGCATTGTGTATTCTTGACCTTATCCCATTCATTACTTTTTTACTCCACTTTTTTTTTTCCAATAAGTAAAAAATAAAGTGTCCAAATTTTTAAAAAATGTCATAAAAACGTTGGTCATAATATGAAACATAACAAATACAATTTTTAAAATAATCAAAGACGGTGAAAACGAGTTATTTGCGCGCAAGGGGGGTGCAAATCCAAGAGTTGAGCCTCGCGCACGTACTATGGTTAAGCCCACGTTTTGCTAAAATTCTGAAACGGACAAACAACTCTTTTTTTTAAACTAGAGAATTTGATTTTTTGTAAGCTTTTTTTTTTTTTGGGGGGGGGGGGGGGGGGGGGGGGGGGGGGGGGTTAATATAACTGTTGTTCCAAAAAAAATAGAAAAAAATAAAAAATTTCACTTTGCAAGAAAGCAACACATCAACACAAATTCATGACAATATATCCATTTGGCTATTGTTCTGTGTGTGCAAGGTCATGGAATGGATGCAAACACCAAGTACTCCATGAAATTCATAATGGTTGTTTTTCAGAGATACACAAAGTTGCAAATTTCCTATTGTTCTGTGTGTGCAAGGTCATCCGAACCGCTCATTATTTTTAAAATAATTTTTTAAGAGTTCTTCTGTAAAAAATTAACTCGATAGGATACCGGTAAGGGCTTTTTCAAAAATCATTGGGTGAAACAGTCTGATTCGCACTGTGATTTCTTAAAAAGCCCTTACTGATTTCCTATCGAGTTGATTTTTTTACAGAAACTCTTAAAACAATATTTTAAAAATAATGAGCGGTTCGGATCATATTGGTGGGCCCCATAAAAGTATATGTGCAAGATATGTGTATTAATATATGTGTCCTTAGCATTTTTGTTTGAAATCATTATTCGCAAACACAACTACTTGTCAATTAGATATAACTCAAATGACAAAAAGAGTCGATGAATCAATTAAAGCCAGGAAAACAGCTTGTGATGCTACAGATATTGCACTCCATGTTATGGAGAGAAAAAAGGCCAATGCAAACACTCCATACAACTCAACAACAAGAAGTTATAATGAGCATAAGCGAATCTTTCACACGGATCAATGAAAAGTGACATATGTACAGAGCACAAGAAGACATTAAGAAGACAAAGACAACGTGCAAAGAACAACTAGCAAGGACAAGTTCTGCCAAAAAAATTGGGCAGCATTCCGTCGTACCCACTAGCACCGACATTAAGAAGACAACGTGCAAAGAACCTGCGTCTGAGAGCTGTTGTCAGTAGCAATGAAATTTTTTTGGCAACATCATATGCCATCTAATATAGCTTTATCCGATATTCAATGGTGCATTGACAGATGGGGCATAGTTGAAGGTCTTGCTCACAGTCATAGCAAGTCTGGGAAATAGACAATAAGCAACCTTTCTTTGGTAGGAAGGAATCTGGCAATAACATTCACTATTTTTTTTTTTACCGGCAGATGTTCTCTTTCGAGAAATGTTTTCTATATTTCCTAGCGTTTGGCGCAACAAAAAATGGGTTGATTCGGCAAGAATGCATTTCTAGTTTTTTTAAGGTGGAAAACAATTTGTTGGATCATCACTACTACCACCACTACCACTCAACCACAACCCCCACAACCTAACCACCACCATCACTACACTAGCATTTTCCGGATTGCAACCAAACACAAGAAACTGTTTTTTATGAAAATGTTGTCCACTTCAAGAGAGAGAGAGAGAGGGGACCATTAATATTACATAAATTTTGGTCATAATATTGTCCACTAAACTTATATGCAGTCAAACATGTCTTAGACGTATGCGTAGCAGCTTCATTTTGCGAACTTTTGATGGGATATATTTGCTGCCAACATTTGTTGCTCCTGCTACCAAAATATGCTGCTCCAAATCTAAACAGATAAGGAAAAAAATTAGAAGGGATTTACAGTGTATGATATAATCTAAAAACGTAGGAGTTTATCAAAAAGTTAAAAGGGATTTATGTTGTCTGATAGGGGACACGTATTGGACACGCGTATCGGATACATGTCCGTTAGGAAATGCACTAGGGTGAACAGTCCTTGGGTTTGGTGAATTTAGACCCCGTGTAAGTTCATTCTACGTAAAATCGGACAGAGTTTTGTTTATATGTTGGGCTATCCCGACGTCTAAGCGTCTCAAAGAAATAGCAAAAACAACAAAATCATTCAATGTCCACACTGTTCCATTTGCCATCCTAATTACCATTACAATTGTAAAAATTCCACAATCAAAACCCACGCCGGGTTATACTAATTCTCAGCAACACATCATTTAGTTTAGTCAAATTTGGCAACTAACTCATATTTTCAGCAACTATAAGCACATATTGCAGCACTTTAAGGCATGTTTTCAGAACATGCATCAATTCCCAGCATATCCTAATAGTTTCCGTGTAATATATAATTCATGCCCCTTCCGATGATTTACAGCTGCTACATAAATGATTTCGTCATCCGAAAGACAGTTTTCAACAATCAATTCACTGTTATAGCACCTATAATTCATGTTTTCGGCATTCTAAAACCAATTTTCTGCACCTAAACAACCACTCAACTCTAAAGTCGCATTTCCAACAACTAAGCTTCAGTTTCCAGCACAAATTAGTAATTTCCAGCATTTATCCATCAACGTACTACACCAAAGTGCAGTTTTCAGCACTTATATTTCACAATTTCAGCAACCAGTTACAGTTTAGCACTCAAAAACAAATTCAGCAACTAAGAAATCATGTTCCAGCAAGCATACTTCGTGAATACCAAAACCTACTCTCATCCTATCAAGATTTTAAGGAACGCATAAAACCCCATCTTAGAATTGAACCCATATTGCTCAATTGAAATTGGAGGTTTAAAACACAATCATACCTTAAATGAATTCTTGAGAACACAATATCAAACATGAAATTCACCTAGACTAAGGCTTGAATTCAAGACCCAATTCTTCCTCTTTCTTCCCTTCTTCTCGACAACTCTCTCTCTCTCCCGTCAGTTTTCTCTCTCTCTTTCTCTCTCTCTCTCTAACGTAGAACAAGAGTCCTCTTGCTTTGGGTTTCTTTTTTTTTTTTTTTTAAACTTTAAAGTTTACAAGTGTTGCAAGGAGAACACACACACACATGCAATTAAAATAATTATACTCCACCTCCCTCAAGTTCTAAAAAGAACATTCAAGCTCCTACAGTTAATAGGATGTTACAGAAACGTACCTGTATGTCAACCTCTGGCCCTACCCCTACCCTTACCCCTAGCCTTACCTCTACCCCCACCTCTACCCCTTGTAGCATCAACGACCTTGTCGTGGTTAGTGTCCCCATGCTTCTTGTGAAGATGTCCTCCAGTACCACAACGCGGAGGCCTAGAGACACGCGTAGTCCTACGTGGCCCATTTGGGGTAACATGACCTCCACCTTCCATGTCAACTTCCTCCTCTCCCCCTCCTCCTCCTCTCCCCCCTCCTCCTCTGGTGTCTCTTCGAACTGAATTACTACCTCTGTAAGTTGTGTGACTTGCCCTACTGAATCCCCATCCTGTGACTCTACTATCCTTTTCCTCTTCAAAAGCGACCTACACTTAGAAATGGTCTCTCCACCACCAACAGTGGATATCTGCATGTTGGCCCAATCAAAGTCAGACGGAGTTTGCGATTGTGAACCCCCTACTCCTACGTTGGTGAGTAGTTAAGTAATGGACTCATGGAGACCCCATCCATATTTAATAAAGCTGAACTGAAAAGAGTGGAAAGCTCAGAAGGGTGCACTGGTCCTCCTAAACTACTTGTTGCAACGGGTTCCTCGAATTGGTAGTCTGCGTGTGTATCTTCGGGACGACCTTGAGGCTGGTGCTGCGGTAGAGGCTGGTTCTGTTGGTGGACCCCTGCTTCTGCCTGTAAATGGGGGTCCATATGGTCATAGTCCTCATCAAATTCCTCCTGTTCTTGTGGATCCCGTATCTTGTGCTCAGGAGCAATCTTTCGGAATAACTTCTCTTGGAATTTCAAGCACTCGACTCCTTTTTGTGCCATTGCCTGAACCACCTCAGCAGAGAGGTTTGGCATAGAAAGCCTCTCAAACAATTGCATCTGCATTACAATGTATTTTAAAATAAGTTGCATACATGAAAGTAAATGGAAGATTAGAAAGAGTAATATCATCATATACTACCGCTGTGTTTGTAGCTGCACCCATCTTACTAACAAAACGTAAGGTAATCCTTTCGTACCAATCTAGGTACGGATCGTCAGCGGGGTAGACAAGAATGTCAGGATTGGTAATGTTTACAATAATGTTGGCCCTGTCATTCCACAAACGTATCGGCTTGCTCCAATTCTTCACATCATTCCTAAGATCCATACCGTGAAACTCCCCTAGAGACTTAGGGGGGGGGGGGATGGTTTGTCTTCCTCCAAACTGACGCAACACCCGCTCTGGCTGGTGCTGCTCAACATGAGAGAACTGGATGAGTGGGACACTTGCCATCCAAACAACTCTTCCAGCACTAAAAAATCTTGGCAAAGATTGGATCAAGTCCTCAGTGTACTACTGCCACACCACCGAAGAAAGAAAATTTTTAAAAAAACATAAGAAACTAAATCATAAGTACTCCTTTCGTCCTAAATTGTTGGTATGCTATGAAAAGACGGGTAATTTTTGGCTCCAAAATCGGAAATGTTCGTGCATATTTTTTCAATGACGCTGACTTAAATAACTAATTGAGAACTCTAATTTGGTTTCATACACGAAATTACTTTATTTATGATCCACAAATCAGAAGTTTTTTCATAAAGGACCAACAATTTGTGACAAATTAATGGACAGTAACGTAAACAATAACCTCGTCCGGCCTCTGCACGTCTAAAGAGAACCGGTAATGTCCAACAACATGGGACGGCAAATTCGGTGAGTGAAATTCATCGTCCCACCTACACAATTACAAAATTAATATATCAATGGCCTCGAATGATACCAAGCAACATTAATATTTTAGTGAAGAATTAACATTTCAATAGTAAATGTACACGACATCTTTAGTTCAAAAACCGTACCGTCCACTAAGAGGAGAATCACGACGAATGACCCGCTTCCCATTACGTGTGGGGGCAAGGAAAGGAAAGCGCTCCCAATCCCAAACTTGCAAGAGTACGAACATCCCCCCCAAATCTTTCGATCCAACAGTAGAGCCGAAGTCTAGGTAATGATAAAGGGTGGCTAGGCAAGCGCTCCCCAACTATAAGTACCGGCAAGTTGAAGGTCGTCAAGTAAAGACAAGAAGTATAGGTGGACATGGGAACTAGATTGGTCCGGCAAAACTATGGCACCTATAAGTTGTAGAATGTAACCCTGAGCTTTCCTCAATACCGTGACTTCGTCATCTCCCTCCTCGACCTTTCCGTTAAAGTTATCACGCAACCATTTCAAACTAACCTTAAACCCACTCATAACTTCTCCCGGTGGATCCAACCCTAATAGACACTCGTATAATTCTTTTTTCTTATCTTTGTCAAATCTTGAGTCCCCAGTAACCGGTCTACCATCAACTGCGAGACCGGTAATTATTTCCACATCCTGTAGGGTTACAGTGGACTCGCCTGAACGCAAATGGAATGTGTGAGTCTCTGGCCGCCAACGCTCAATGAGTGCGGTGATGAAAGCACGGTCCAAAGTTATAAATGGCATCTCCAAAATTCCACCAAAACCAGCTTGATATATCAACTCAGCAATGCGGGGTGAAGGCCGCCCCAATTGTCGTAAATTGTTATCATTGTGATGACATATCAACGTGGCGTTTTCAACTTTAGAATCCCCCTGAATAACATTGTAACTTATGCTTTACTTTTACGAATACTCCAAATTAATTACAACAAATTCGTGTTATAAGACATAGTAAGTTCTAAGATAATGACTTCTTACATAGCTTTCCTATACAGCACGAGAACGGTGTTGTTTCTGTAGCACAAGTAAGGAGCTGTCAATAGGCCAGGGATGAATACTAGAGCCATCCATGATATAACTTGCAAGTACGAAAATTATTATCATAAGTCCAGCCATGAAAAATATGCAGTAAATCTTCATTACTAAGTATAGCCTTCATCTACGCAAAAGTCAGGCCATGAAGAATATTACTGAAACCACTACGCCAGCCTAATAAAATGTAAACCAATTTAACAGATATGGATTGAAAGCCAGTGGAAAGTACAACGGTGATTTATGAACTTTAGTTTTGGTCTCAACTTGCCTTGTTTTGTCATGTTTGATATTAATTCTTAAAAGAAAGCAAACAAACAATTTCCCAAGTGTAAGAGCACATTTTTTCCATAGTTCTGTTGTGGCTGTTAGCTGAAAATGTTGAACAAAGTAATTAAGTAATGTGATTTTTCATAATACTACAAAAACTAAGAAAAAGTAAAGCAATAAATGAAAGAGGAAGGGTCTGAGAAGTGAAAAAATAAACATAGAGTTGCATGGGAGTTGAGTCACACACTCCTAATAGCATGACAACATTACGTGACCACTGAACCAAGTACCTGATTTGTGTTTTTATTTGGAAATATTCTAATATTAAAATGTAAGTTATATTATAGTGAGGCCTCAATTTTGAAACAAAATTTGGGAGCCGGAAGAGGTCGCTTCTGTCACCTCCCCTATGAGCCTGCCCTGCATTGAAGGGCCAAAGAAAAATCGCTGCAGCTAAGTAAACGACCCCAACCAAGTTCCTGGGCACATCAAGCTTCTGCGGCCTTATTTTTTTGCAAATGTAGTTCTTTTTTGGCCAAAAGGAAAATACTCATACACATACTCAAATGGACGGGCGGGAAGTTTGAGATGCCAGACATATATTTGACACAGATTGTTTATGGTCGTCCGTTACATGGGCCCTCCAAAACAATCTCGAGGATGATGTTTGACTTTTTTTGGAAAGTTTATGATGTTTGATTTGTCTTGGTGGGGGTTTTGATTCTAGCTACATTAGTTTGATGCTGAACTAGGAGGATTTCTTGCTTTAATATTTGCAGTTTATTTCTTGGAGTGTCAATTGATTTCTTTTCATGGCAAAAATGGATGCAAGGCCTGTGAATGAAAGAAATGGTATTCTTCGTTCCAAAGTGTCTGCTTACTTCTCTTTAGTTGTGAGGAAAGTCCATAATGACCTATCAAAGTTAAAGGTTTCAGTTGATGATAAATATTGTCACAGGAAGAGGCATAGCGTTTTGCGTACCTCCACCAATCTCAAGGACCAATCCCACTATCCACTAGCAGGAGACCAACTAAAGTCGAGGCAAAGCCCCGTTTGTCTCGGTTCTGAAATTGGTGTTGCCCGGGACATATATTTACTTTGTCGCTAGCAGGAATCAATGTGAGCTTAATGCAACTATCCATTGACTGTACGCCATTGTCGAAGGGACACTTTAATACAATAGACACCTCTTTTCTCCCTCAGCCCTCGAGCAATCTCAGCCCACTGGAGATTTAACCACCAGTTGGTAAAATACGATTGTACAAAAAATGAACAAAATGATCATCTCAAGAAAGCGGAAAAGGTGAATAACCTTTGGGTTAATGGATTGTACTCTTAATCTATGACAATGAAGACCTCAATCTTCCTTGGTGAAGAATAAAAAAAGAAACCAGTAACAATGACGATTTTATAGGTCAGCCCTCCAGAAAAGAATCAATAACTATAAAGATTACATTACCTACGAGGAGAGAGAGAGATACATACGTATATACATACAAGATACATATGCATATACATATGAGATACATATGCATATACATACATACATAGCTACGGAGAGAGAGAGAGAGAGAGAGAGAGAGAGAGAGAGGGACTTACAGTGATAGGGAGGAGAGAATGACAAACGGCGACGGAGATCGGAGAGAACGGCGAACGGCGGCGAACGTAGAGTATGGCGATCTACGATCGCGAGAATGGAGAGGGAGAGGAAAGACTAGCGTATGCGAGGACACATACTCTTTTTGGAATTTGATTTTGAACCCTAACGCATATGGAATGTGCATCACGTATGTTGCGTATGCGTGATACACGATGGATATCCAGCTAGCCCGGCTCGTATATGCCAGCGCGGATAATGCACATCGGATATGCGTGATGCACATAGAATGTGCATTTTGAACTATTTTTAAAAATAGTTTGAAAAAATGTATATTTTGGCAAATAGTTATTTGAAAAGGCATAAATCGATAAAAATCTTGAATCGAGTGATACCATCGACAATGTCACGGCCAAGGTTTAGGTCTCTTTCCTGTTTCCCTCTTTCTCTCTATGTACGTTTGTACGTATTTTGCCCGTTAAACAGAGTTTGAATCTTATATCGAATTATGGGTCCTTCTACCTCTATATGGCTTCTCTATTCTTCTGATTCAGTAAAGCGCTCATTAATTCCTAATTTTTGGGTCTTTGATTTTTGTGACTCTCGGACAGAGCTAGATGTTTCTAGACGAGTTCCTTGGCGTACAATGGCAGAGGAAGAGGGACTACGGGTCAGAGTAGATCTGGGAATAGGTTTGCTATCTTGAATGCATGTCCTCCGCTGCGACTCTTCGCCGTCGACTTCCACCGCCACCACGTCTGCGGCTACGCGACTGAAAAGACGTTCTCTTGATGATCCGAAACCCTAACTGACCCTCGTGAAAACCCTTACTGGGAAGACGGTCAAGTTGAATCGAGTGCTACCATCGACAATGTCAAGGCCAAGGTTTAGGTCTCTTTCCTGTCTCCCACTCTCTCTCTCTCTCTCTCTCTCTCTCTCTCTCTATATATGTACGTTTGTATGTATTTTGAATCTTATATCGAATGATTGGTCCTTCTACCTCTATATGGCTTCTCTATTCTTCTGATTCAGTAAAGCGCTCATTAATTCGTAATATATATTAGAATAGATTTGTGGGTCTTTGATTTTTGGCGTATGTCAATCCCTAATTTACTTTTGGGGTTTCCAATTTTACGGAGTTCCAACTGCTCTTTTTATTTTCTACGTTGATGCAACTTTGTACCCTCATGTAACTTTGTACCTCAGTTTTTTGAATTTGATCTCAGGGTTAATTTCTTATCAAAGGGCTTCAAGCTGGTACTTTAATCTTGCTGGAAGAGAATAGCAGTGAAGCTCTGTTGGATAGGTAGGTTAATGAATGGCATTCGTTCGGATCTCCATTTTATACGTCTTGGTTTGGTCTTAAAGCCCTTGTGTTACACTCTTCTGGTTAGAAGAATGAAGATTATCTTATCCTATTTGATTGCAATGGAATTTGGTAGTTCTTTTGAGTATGTGAAGAAGATCGTCCTGCAGCCCCCTCTCCCATCCGTTCCTTCCATTGTTCAACATTAGTCCATTAACCAATTTAATTATTCGACTTAGAAGTTTTTCACGGTAGACATCTTGTTTTTCTTAGGTCGATGCTGGAATGAGGGGAAAGAGTTGCATGGAAAGTTTTATGGTGCGAGTAAAGAAATTGGATGAGATGTGCTTTTTGTGATATTTACGCTTTTTGTGGAAGAAAGTACATTAAAAATTAGGTTAAGGGTTGGGGGTTTATGGTCTATGGTTTTTGGATTGTAATAAGGTTGGTAAGGATTGAAAGCATAGCTGAAACCTGATAGGTGGTTACAAAGTATTCTGACAATTATTTATTAGATTTTTCAATCACAAACACCTTGCGCTCTACCTGGAATGGTGCTTTCAATAGAGTTTTTATTTATTTTTATTAGAGATAATGTGTTGTTTATCGTAATAGTCTGGTATCTCGTGTTGATCAAGGGAGGGAGATGAAAACGGGTCCGGTGTAAAGATTAGGGCATTGACTGATCCATGGATATTCAGACTAATGGGCTTTCACATTCCTTTAATACTATACCCATAGAGTATATCTAAGTAAAGATGATGTAGCTAATTTACGTGTCCCACAAACTACGCGATGAGATCTGTGAGAGATTCAACTTGTTTCAAGTGACGTTCAACCTGAAATCTTTTCAGACTTATTATGGCTGATAAAATGTTGATCAGGATATTCTCTTCTTGCAGGTACTTTCAATTTGGGTATGGGAAGCTTGATATGACAGGCCAGGAAATTGACACTAATTAGCAAAAAATCAGCATTGATCCAGGGCATAGTCTATAAGCTGCTTGTATTGGTAACAAACTTCTTGAGGTGACATTCTCCTGCAAATCATAAGCGTTTCTATTTTGCGTTTTGAGACAGCTGCATGACTTTTAGGACGTGTTTGGTATTTTTTTCTCATTACCCCTTTCACTTATTTTCTTTCCGTACTTTTGTTTTTATCACCGTTTTCCTTTCTTAGAACAATCTCTCTCGCTCGTTTCGGAGTATTGACGCCCTCATTCAAAGGTCTGGAACTCTCTCAGTAACTAAAGGTAAAATTTACAAATCTATTTGCCTTTTTGGATAGTATTTATCCAATATCTTGCCAAGATATGCGCACCAAGCCACTAACCATGTTTTGTCTTGTGTTTATCGCTATTTTTTTTTCTGGTTATTGTGCGATCTCTTGCACTTTCATATTTGGGGTGTCATCCCGAAGGGAGTATTTTCTTTTGTGTATCGATTAATGTAGATGTTGCTCTCTTTGAGCTATTCTTTTATCATGATTAGTTGGTATGAGTTATGAGATTGTTCATGTTAGACATGTAGTTTCTGGTGATATTTGTTTGGATTAGTTTTATCGGTAATATGTTTTGTTTGTTTTGTGTGTAAATGGCAGAGCATAATAAGGATTGCAATCTTCTATTCTACTGATTTACTCATTTCAATGTTGTTTTATTCTTTTAAAGTTGGCGATCTATTGCAACCACTTGGCTTCGGTTTCCTATTGTTTACCACCAATCAATTAAACAGTAAAAAAACAATGGGCACAATGCCTCGTGCTGGCACGAGCGGATCCACCTAGTTAAAGTACAAGAACATTGCGGAGAAATTGATCGGTTGGCACTTTTTGGTCCAATTTTTCCAATTGATGGGTTGGATGACCGCAAGGCCAAACGCGGGGGGCAAAATCGTCTTTTCCAAAATTGTTGGCAAAGGAAACACATTTTTTGTTTTGTTTTCAACTTTAATTATTTGGTTATATAATGTAGCTTTACTACCTCTTTGTCTTTTTTTTTTTTGAAAATGCCTCTGTCTTTAGATCCGCATAAAAAAGAAGTTTTCCATATACTTGTACGTCATCTATTTATTTGTGTTTGATTTTTTTTTTTTTTATCATATTGGTGGGATTTCCCTATTGGGTTTTTTAATTTTGCGGAGATTTTCCAATTGTGTCATTAGTTCATTGATCCATTCCGCAAGGGTAAGACCTTTTATGCAAAGATTTAGCTGATTTTATCTTGTAATTCAAGTGCTAATTTGATGTTTTGTCACTTTCATGTTGGATTTGATTCCGTTGCATGATCTATAGTTACCTAAGACATAAAAATGTGTATATATGTCAGCTTATACTTAATGGTGGTTTCGTTTTATTGGGCCAGAATTACGGGCCCATCTATTTTCCACAGTTTTTGTTGCATTGAGAAGTCTGGTATAGGCTGATTTTGTTTTTTGTTGGTGGATTTATAGGTTCGTTGTTCAGAGAACTTGCTTCAGAGCCCTCCAACACCGGCCTCCCCCTCCAATTGAACGCTCACTCCACCACCAAGGAATAGGCTCCCAATTTTTGCAGTATTTTCTCAAAATGGGTATCTGATTTTCGCTCATAAATTGGCGAGTAATTTCAGCGATTCACATCTCACAATTGTACGGTTGTTAAATATGTACCATTTGGGTATCTTCTTTTATTGCAGACAATTGGTTAGTTCTATAGATTTAAAGGGTTGAATGCTCACGTTTATCTACACTGAAAAGCTCTTTGCTGCCAAGTGTTTGGTTCTCTTGATAAAACTTCAGGCAAGTTCTTTTATCACTTCTGGAAACTGTCAAATATAATTAGGGCTTTTGCTCAGTTTTCGTTGCCATTTTTATTAGGTGAAGTTGAAATAGAAAAGTTCGGGTAATGATTTTTCTGTTACGTTTACTTTGCTCTGTTTTCTATATTTTGCAGAACTGTTTAGTTGCAGGAAATGCCGAAGTTGAAGGCACTCCTGCTTGAGAAACGCGATTCCGCGCTTCTAAGGGAGATGGGAGCTGGTCGACGATGAAGGGAGAGGATCACCTGTGGAACCCAAATCTGCCATTATCTTTTCTTCTTCTTCCCCTGTTTTCTATTTTTTTTTTTTTTTGGGGGGGGGGGGGGGGGGGGGTGGTGAGGGCCATACAAACAGTTAGAAGAGAGGGAGGGTGGTTGGTTGGGAGGCCCTATGCACTTTATTGTAACTTTCCATTTTAGTTAATGAGAGAGAGAGAGAGAGAGAGAGAGACGTTAAAAAGTAGTAAAAACAACTAGACAAGTTGTACACATTGAAGACAGCTTTTTGACTTTTCAACTTCAGATGTTAGTAGTCTTAAATTCTCAATATTTTAATTGAAGTATAAATTACCAAAAGAAGATGGGAGGGGAAAGTTGAATTCACGTAATCTACTGTCCTCTAAATATCGAAAAATATCAAAATCAAATTTTTTTAACACATTAATGTTTCCAAGTTAACCACAATTTTAACCTCCGCTCCCCTGTCCCCGCTTCCGCTTCGTGCAACTACTGTGTTCTATTAGTTTGACCATTTCTCTATTTCTTTGTTTCATGCTTCCTTTGAAAAGATTTGCAGTTATGTTGCTTTAGCTTTGATTTTTGCATGTCATTTCTTACCCATTTTCCTTTTATGTTGATTTGGTGGCTATGCAGTTTTTCATGCTTCGTGTATGTCTTCTGTTTTTTTACATTTATTTTGTTGTTTAGAAACAGGGGCAAAAAACAGAAATAGAACTTTTGGCTTTCCAATATTTCATGTTCTTAAAAGAAAAAAACAAACCATATTTCATGTTCTTCCTATCCTAAAATGGACACCTCAGTTGATTTTTACGTGAAATCTTAGTTTGAGTTTGGGTTGTGACTTGTAAGGAACTATATAGGTGGTTTAATGAATTTCTAGATATGGTTTTGTAATATATAGTGATGGGTACTAGTAGCCTCAATATGCCAATGGTGGCAATTAATTTTACTTTTGGAAAAAATCCCAAATTCAAGCTAGACATTGAAAAGAATATCATGGCATTACATGGTAGTTCGTTATATCATGGTAGGGATGTTGGGTTTTGCCAAAAAATTATTTTATTGGATTTCACTTACCTTAAAGTGTAAAAATTTGATGCATTATGAATTCACACGTAGTTTAGTAAGATAACAGAAAAATTTGACCAAAAACTTTTGAAACGGTTGTGGTAGAAACTTCAAAAATGGTCTGACTATGCGCAAAAAAGACTAATAGTTTTATTTGGGGAGGGTTTGCACTAGCCACTATGAATCATGTTAGGAGTGGAAGTCTATAATCAAGAAGGTTGTTATCAACAAGTATATGTCAAGGTGTTGGATTTGGGTGAAATGTTGGCTCTTACATAGTGAATTCTTTTGATTCCAAAAACAGAGGACATTTGCACATTTCTTTTTTTTTTTTTTGTATCCGGTCGAAGAGAAGGATAGATTTACTGTATTGGAGTGTGTTCACACTTCACTGTACTCGGCAGTATGGCTATTGAAACAAATTTTGGGGAAGCACCGAATTAGATTCTTCATACTAGCATTTTGCAACAACATATTGGAAATAGTGAACTTAGCATGATCAGTCAAATCTAGTAAAATCTAGGGGCCACAGCTAGAAGGGCACACCGAGAGTTCAATCATTCCTATGTTTGTTAATTAGAAAATTTACCTTAGTATGTGTGGTGTCCACTTCAAAATTCATGAGTTATCTCAAACCGCCCATTATGCTTTTATTAGTTTATAGGGAGAATTTTTCCGAGGTCCACCGTACCAATTTCCAAACCCCATAAGTCCACTTCTAAATTCTATAACCCCCTAAGTCCACTAACCTATTAGTAAGGAGATAATTATCCCGATTAGACTAATATACTCTGTTTTTTTAAAAACGTTTTGCCCCTTTTTTTCAGCCATTTCAAAAAAACCCTATCCGAAAAATTCTTCCCCATTACAAAACCCCTCCCCCTTCCCCCCTCCCCCCCCCCCCCCCCCCCCCCTTCCACACACCCCTCCTCCCCCCAGACTGAGAGAAAACCAAACGAGCCAGATTTTTTCAAAACGAACTAGAGAGAAGAGAGAAAAAACCGAGACTCCATTCCACGATCGCCTAGCTACCATTTGTCGTCAGCGTTCTTTGTCGTCGTCGTCATCCGATCTCCGTCGTCCTCCAACAATGGCGCTCGTTCACCAACAGTCGACGTCGCCATCAAATCCTTATCCCACAGTCGCCTTAGTCCTAGTCGCCGTTGCCGTCAAATCCTTGTCCCAGTTTTAGTCGATCGTGCTTATCCGTTCGTCGCCGTTCGTCGCCCTAGTTTTAGTTGATCGTTCTTCTCCGTTCTTTTCCATTCGTCGCCGTCAAATCCTACGACGCAATCGATAGACTAGGTATGTTTGTCTTCGTATATATGGATCTATGAATGGTTGGGCTAAATTAGATTTATTGTTCTTGTTTTGTATATATATTGTTATATCATAAATTAGATTTCTTTTGGTTCAGAGTTTGTTGACCTCCTTGATTCCTTGTTCAAACAAGTTATGTACCTTCTGTTTTAAGGTTTTGGTACAGAGCATCCTGGGGAAATTTTATGAATGGTTTATGTGTATATTTATATTTATGTTTGAGCGGTCCTGTCACACCCTCGATTTTCTATATAAATATAAATAACTTTTCATAATTAAAATCCTTACAATAACATACATCAAACCCCCAAAGAGTTTTACCCAAGGCACATCGGCCCAATAACTTGAAATTACAAATAGTGAAGGAGAAAATTAAATAGTTTACAAATACCCAATTGTTAAATAGCTGAATTGAAGTTACAATTACATCCTTTAAAGAAATCCAAAAGAATGATAATGCCATGTTCTCATGTCAGCTTTCAAAAGATTCCCAATCAATGCATGCACAGCACTCCATGCTACAGCTCCGAATGTACACCTGAAAAATGAAGGGTTGAGCAAACACGCGCCCAGTAGGAAAATCTCTACAAACTTTATATGCAAAAGAGAAGATTTGAACATAAAAGAATGAAGTTGGAAACTATGACTGAGAATGCAACCAACGCAACTTCATGAAGGAACTCAAGGCTTAGGGGCACTTCACTTGTCATTAGTCAATCCATTAGTCATCTCTTACGTGTCCTTATTGATCAACTCCATATCGCACACTTCTACGGTTAATGACTCTCATTCCGGGTCTTAAGGACCCCGTACATCTCTCATTGATTCCCAATATGTACTCCAGTAGTTCTTCCTCCATCAACATACCGACTAAAGAGCTTAATAAATTTTTTGGGTCTTAGGGCCCCATATACCCATAATACATTTCTGGGTACTTGTGACCCCGTACATCCGTCCTACATTCCGGGTGCTCATGACCCCGTACATCCGATTCAAGTTCCGGGTATCAAGACCCCGTATGCCAATTACTACTCTTTTGTATTACCTTCCGTCATATGTGTTTCTCATGCTCTGATTGCACCATTGTAGATAAAGAGAGATTGATATTAAGTACACGGTCCACATACCAATTCACATTTCCAATCTATTTCCAAACTAATTATCCTGACTCACTCTTCATACTACATGGCATCAAGTATTAAGTTCTCGCGTCCGCTTATGATTCGTCCATGCTCCCATCTAACGATCAACCTTATCAACACGCGTATTTAGTTTTAACGAGTTCTCCCCACCAATCTTAATATCTCATGTATTCATTAATAGTTAAACGAGCACTCCAATAAAATGTTACAACAACAATTTATTTCATACGACCTTTGTATTCAATGCAACGCGAGCCAACGAATAAGGATGACCAAGGAATCATTGGAGTGCGAACAACAATGCTTGGAAGTGATTTAGATTAGTTAAAGGTATGTCGGAAATGAATGGATGTCACCGCAATCAAGCAAGGAAAAGGAGAAGCAAAATTGTCCAAATATATACAATGTTATCGATACCCTTGAAAGATGGTATCGATAACAATGGGTAGAGACCGGATAAAAACATGATGTTATCGATACCATGAAGGAAGGTATCGATAACAATGGGGTCACTATCATTCCAGACGCGAGGGTATCGATAACGATGACAAAGGTTATCGATAACGATTGATTTTCTGGACTTTGAAACATGATGTTATCGATAACAGGGAAAATGTTATCGATAACGATGGCCTTTGGGCAGATTTTCAGCTGATCTTTCTCAAACAAAACCCAACCCAAGACAACAATCCAAGGCATGATTTATGTACGAAATCAACTCAAGAACATATATAGAGTAAGAGAAATCCCTACCTCGAGGGTTAAGGCCGAAATCAAAAGATCACCCAAGCCCTAGAACTTCAAACTCTGAACCAAGCCGAATACGAACCATCGAGCTCCTACGAACGCGATTCGAGCTCCAATATGTGCAAGGATGGAAGATTGGAAGGTGTATTGTATGGGTTTTGTGCTAGTTTGGAGGAATTTGGATGGGAGTGAGAGATTTAGAGAGAGAGAGAGCCGAGAGGGAGATGAGAGGTCGGGAGAGAGGGAGTGGGATTTTGGGAAAATGATTTTCCCCCTTTTTCCCAAACACACGACACACACACATACATACATACATACATATATAGCCCATATCACACACACACCCCTCAAGTTTAAAATTCCATCACTTTAATCCCAAAATCAATATCCTCCACCAATTTCTTCATTTTATTCCACATAACACATTTTAAATTTATTAAACAAAATTGCAGGTCTCTACAGGTCCAGTTTATATGGTTATATATCTGGTCTGGCTATGTTAATTTAGTGTTTTAATTGCAAGTATATAAGGTTATATCAATCTCTGAACAGTCCAGTTATGTTAATGGTTACAAGTTTATGTTTTCCTCTTCGTATATATGGTTATATATCTAGTCTGGCTATGTTAATTTAGTGTTTTAATTGCGAGTATATAAGGTTATATCAATCTCTGAACAGTCCAGTTATGTTAATGGTTACATGTTTATGTTTTCCTCTTCATATATATGGTTATTTATCTGATAGAAACTAAAACAAGAGAGGGAGAAATGAATTTGTTTTCGCCCAGTCTTTTTCTTTTTTCCATCACAAAACCAATTCCCAAACGCTAACCTAATTTAATAAAAAATGGACAAAACAAGTGCGAATAGCACTTGACCTTAGCAGGTACAAACTGGGAAAAAAGAAGAAGAAAAAAGAATAGTGTTTAAAAATTTGTTAAAGCGCTTTGAAAATTGGTTAAAAGTGTATCAAAAATTGTGATTTGTTTGTATTCCTTTTACCTTACTAACTCAATAAGCTGTCAATAGCGCAACTGTTTATATAATGGCAACTTAAAACTCGTTTGGATGGTTGCAATAGACATGAGAGATTGGATTACAAATTTTGTTGAAGCTCGTTTTTATAACAATTGAATGCAATATTGATACTCCCCTACTAATTAATTTGATGAATTATACGTATAAGATGGATTTACTCATGACATGCAGTAACACATTATTGTTAGCTTAACCAAAAAAGAAGTAAGACATGATCTTTAGGGCAAGTGCAACAGTGCACTTTTAGCTAATCTTCGTATATATGGTTATATATCTGATCTGGCTAGGTTAATTTGGTGTTTTAATTGCAATTATATAAGGTTATATCAATCTCTGAACAGTCCAGTTATGTTAATGGTTACATGTTTATGTTTTCCTCTTCGTATATATGGTTATATATCTGGTCTGGCTATGTTAATTTAGTGTTTTAAGATGGAACCTAAACAAAGCCAATGGAATCCAAAGATATGCACCAGATAGGAGCTTCAGACCTCAAACCGAACAATAGATTCAAAGCTTGATAAGATATGCACTAGGGTTTTGATTGCGAGTATATATGGTTATATCAAACTCTGATCATTATATGTTCTACTTTATTGAATTGGTCCGCGCAGCGGCCTTACTGACTTATTATTTTTGCAGTTGTTCAAAGGGTGAAGAGTATTAAGTTACTAGTGAAGTCGACTATGAAGAAGGCGACAGCGACAAAGGGAAAGAAGTTACGAGATCTCCTCTTCTTTTTTTCCCCATTTTTTTAGAGTTAGAAAGGACAGAATCTCATGTATAACGTTATAAGGTTATATGTTTATTTTTTGTCACACTCATTACGTTTTTTTGTGTGTATTTATTTATGTGGCAAAATAATACATAT